>OZ025869.1:14723458-14788458 GCA_964019415.1 Ianthella basta | reverse complement strand
GTAGGGAATTTTCACAATCTAGGTATGATGTAATAGTCACAGTTATAGCATTGTGGTGTACTTCATAGTCTGATGTGGTCAGGCCACCTTTCCTCTATTACAAGATACCATGATTCAACTGTGGATACTCCAACGCCCAAACATGACCATCCCAACCCTATGGAAGTACTTCAAACTTCTAGTGGTGTGCCCAACACGACATCTGTCGACTGTACACGGAGAAAACGCACATAACACGTGTACAAACCTGGAAAAAGTTCTTTAGAATGAGGATAATCCAAGTGTAACAGATGACGTTGTGAAAAGTCTTAAACACGACTACTTTGGGAAGCACTGCCAGTTGAAAGAGGCAATACGTACTTGAGGCGGTCACAATGGTAACGAGGGAAAGAGCAATGATGGGCCCCCAGTGGCAGCTTCGCCGTGCAAGCATCAAGATAGTCCTCAACTGAATCGCCATGCTGTCGCTTTACCAGGAAACTTCCGGTTGGGGGAGGATTTTGGCGGGTAATAATTATGTCCGCCCACTCTCGGGGGCGGGAGCATTCACCGCCTAATTGCTACGTATAATTTTGGCATCCCCTTGAAATTCGGCAAGCCAAAATATGCCAACATTCTATCCCCCCGGTCCCGGACCTCCCCCGGCCCCACTCACACACATGCACATCCAGGCAAGGAAAAAACAGCACTGACAGTGCATGCCACATTAGTTTTGCAGCCATTTGCACGACAACATTATGATTATTATTGAAGCACACCTCCTGTGAACATGAACTGAGTGAGTGCACAAGGTTAAAAGAATGAACGGGGTAATTAAGCTAGAATTGCTTATCCTAAGCCACGTGCAGATACATGCATGCATGGGAAACACCACACAAACCAACAACAGCATGCATACAGAGAGACAGTTGCAGTTGGCTCCCACTCGACGTCTGCCCAATCGTGGTGCCCCCCTCCCTCGTGTGGGTGCAGTGGACTGGTCTGGAGGGGAAGTGACAGAGGAGGAGCAGAAGACACTGGAGGCTGCCATGTACAGACTGAGGGAACAAGTGGCACAGAGGAGGGTACTCACTAAGACATGCTTCCAGGACTTTGACAGGTGTGTGTGTGTGTGTGTGTGTGTGTGTGTGTGTGTGTGTGTGTGTGTGTGTGTGTGTGTGTGTGTGTGTGTGTGTGTGTGTGTGTGTATGTGGGGGGGACTTGTAGGTGTGCATGAAATTGTGTGTGCATGTGTGTGTTGTGTGTGTGTGTATGCGTGTGTGTGTGTGCATGTGCATGTTGTGTGTGTGTGCGTTGTGTGTGTGTGTGAGTATGCACGCATACCTATGCATGCTGGAGGCGATAGTGCAGTCTTGTGGAAGCAACCCTTTCATCATCTCACTCAGGATACACCCAGATCTGTAGGTATTCAAAAAGGAAAGGATCACATTTCACATTAATCAAAATCACTTCTTCAATGCTTCACCTACTTAGCTACATATTTACACCATTGCTGCTGTATTCTGAAGCAGGACAGGACCACTTCAAGACAAGTAGTGGACCAGGTACAGCTGACCAGGGGGGTGCTACATACATTCCATGTCACAATGAAAGGTATTCACAACTGCTACCAGATGATATAAAGCACATTGTACAATGGTGAGTTTGGTGCATGCTAGAGTGATATCTAGCAAGTGGTAAATACAGCAAAATGTACACACACATGCACACACGCACACGCACACACACACATGCACACACACACATGCCCACACGCACGCACACGCACATGTACACACACACACACACACACACACACACACACACACACACACACACACACACACACACACACACACACACACACACTCATGAACACACACACACACGGACACACACATACAGCTATAAGGAGCTAATGCTCTGGAAACAAGTACCATGCTGCTACAGAACTATATGCTGATATGTGATGAACAAGAGTGTTTCAGAGACCCTCTACCTGAAGTACTGCATAACAGTGCAATAGACACACATCAGTACTACACTTCACACACGGAATGTAAGGCTGCTTCACCAACACCAATAGTGTGAGACAGAGAAATGAAGATGATACCAACAAAGAATGTGTGAGGTAGAGCACGGCTCATTTCCTCCCCTCACGTTCTCAGTAGTGGGGGACATGGATGCAGTAACTAGCGTATTTTTAAAGACTCTGGCATCTACACTAGTGGAAAAGCAGGCACCAATGTATGCAAAGACCATCAGGTGGTTACTGTGTATTCTTGAGCTAGTCACTGAAGCAGTCTACACTCATGTGTGTTTGGGGAGCATGCTCAACCAGGAAGATACCTGACAGACTGCCTGTCCTCGAAACACAGCTTGAACTACAGTATCAGCTGAGGGCTGTACCGTGAGCTCTAAGCTTGATCTGACTCCTGTGCTACTGTACTACTCACAAATAATGTAATTTCATAGTGTTAATTACTAGGGCATTAACGAATATGGGATCTCAACATTTGAACATTCGTTAGGAAAAGCAATGAATGTTCGAATAGTTTGGCGAATGTGGCGAATGTGTCATGGGTAGGGTTTTGTCATCGCGCTAAATATATACACTAGTCCCCCTTTTGAGAGACCACCCTTAGGGACCACTTTAAGATGGTCTTTCAAAAGAGGTGGTCTCTCAAAGGAGGTGTCTGGTCCATGTGTACTGTATGTATCAGTGACCAGCAAAGCCGCGGGGTGGTCCTTCACCTAGCCCCACTTCTAGACCCTGTTTCAATGATGTAGATGGAAATTCTGTGGCCAAGGAGTGAACATGTGTCCATCTGTCAACACGCACAGTTTTCTCAAGGGAGTGACTAAGTGATCTCTGGAGTGATCACATACGTAGGAGAGGTCACCATGGCATCTACAGAACTTGCCTTGCTGTAAGTTGCTTAAACTGCAACAAATCATTTCCACACTCATATTATTGTTGAATTTGGGGAGGTGAACAATGTCAGCAGCATCTGGACCACCACTGACAGTAAAGAGATGTTTACATGCCTAATTTCTAATAGTATTCATAACATTATGAATATCATTATCTTATGCCTAATAATATTCATAACATTATGAATATCATTATCTTGTGCATAATTATAAAACTTTATGAATATTATTATCCCCTCCTTCGTGCAACACATGGTCAGCCCTAGTGGTAAGAAGTGCCCAAGAAGTGCAGTATAAAAAGGACATCTCAGGTGTTGTTCTTACAGTCTGAGAAGTAGTATTTCTGTGGATCAGTCACAGTGCAGTTACAAGGAGGTGAGCAGAAGGGATGGGACAAGAGTAGCGCTAGCGCCACTGTGATTACTTACACTGCCGCCTGCGTGCGCGCAAATAACGCGCGCTCTGGTATCTGTTGGCAGGCAAAGCGTGCCTCTACTAACCTTAGGGTAGCGCATCCGTGGTGCACGCTAGGAGACGACTATTCCTTGTTTCGCCTTCTCCCGCAGTCCGCATGCACGAGGTCCCTGTGTTCAACTGTGCCTTATCACCGTCTACCGCTCGTTCACGAGCTCACGCTGGTCGCCGCAACAGCTTCCGTGCTCTTCAGTGGCTTGCAGTAGTTGCCATCAAACTGCTTTCCTGCAATCACACGCTGTGTGAAGATGAGCGAGGCCGTCAGACCATAGATAATACAACAAAACAGGCGACTCGAATTTCGGTCAAGTTCAATCAAGTAAACGCGCCAACACCAGATCCGCTGACACTTTTATAGCGCATTCGGGTTGGAGTTTGTAGCTGTCCGTAGTGGGCTTACACTGCACACATTTATCGTGAAACTAGTGTGTTTGCACCATGTATGGTTAACCTTATCATGGGTCGCACCGCCAGGTTTGTTAGAGATGTACATGTAGCCTTTTGACCTGAAGACCAGAGCATCTGGTTGAAGCACTGGGGAGGTTCCAAAACTGTTGTTTAAGCTGCTAATTGGAGAAGTGCCCTTATTAATAACAAACTCACCAGATCAGTTCTACCTGGGTTTGTCTAACATCTTCAGTGGTTGTGCCTTCATTGTAGTCTAGTCGGCATTTGTATTTTCACATTACACTTTTGGTTTGACATGTACAGGTGAACACATGGCATGAGGGATATGTACCATCAAGTGCAAGGTCATGTATAGTATAATTTCATCATGTGAGTGGGTGTACAGTACTCAGCATCAATGATTCTTTCTGGACTGGTAGACTGACCTTGTGACATTCGTAGCGTGAAATGTTGGGAGCAGAAGCAACCCTGTGTGCAATGGGATGAAATGAATAACGTGTGCAAATTTGCCTGATACTGCAACCCATGATTAGGTTAACCATACATCCCTAACAATGCACTGAAGTGTGCTGAATAAATGGGGCATTATCTTATTATAATGGAGCTAGGCCGATTTTTTGTCCGCACTAATCTCGGGAACCGTGCCGAGGTATAAACATTATCATAACTATATAATATTATGCTATATACAATGTCTTCTATATTCCATGTCGCTGCTTACTGTACTTGTTTTCTGTTTTGGCTACCTCCTGCTAAGGAGATAAAGCCATGAAGATTGATGTTGTTGATGATGATTGAACTGGTAACTGTAACAATAAAAACAAAGAGTATCAGAGAGTACAATAGTACTCTCTATGTAGGGATGGTACAGGGTGTTTCAAATTCACAATACATTGGTATAGGGATGAAATCGCGAAAAGCGTCGAAAACCGCCAAAACAAGGCTTTGTAGGGCTAAATACGAAATATTCATACACTAAACTGACCTGGAAGGCAAGCGAACGTGGTCTGTCGGCGAGAAAATGACACTCGAAAACATCCATTTTCGTCTTCATATTCTTCTTCTTCTTCTTCTTCTTCATATTCTTCTTCGCCAGCTGTAACTGACGAACAGAATTAGCTATCGAACTAATTCGAACACGAAACTACTGAAAATTAACCAAGCTGTATTCTTTCGCAGTATAGGGTCTGAAAGCGTATTGTTCACACATTGGGGTTACCAAGTCTTTCGAGAGACGTTGCTACGCGCAAGACGCCATTTTATGATGACGTTGAGGAACGGCAGTTTTCCACCTACTGTTCCTTCAATTTCTGTCCAAAAGCTAGCCAACACCGTCAGTAGGCCGTCTGAGGTGTATACGAGACAAGGGCTTAGGCCAAAGTTAGCTTGCATGCCGTTTCGAAAGGTCATCCGTGGACCCGCCATTTTGAATTAGTACTCGTCTAACTTCCGGTCACTGTTTCTAAGCTCTTAGGTGGGCTGGCGCGGAAGCTAGGGGATAGCTGACACCTCGAGCTACAGGATTACAGAAATAAGGTCCTATACTGTAACCTGCATGGATGTCCTCTAGTGGCACTTAGCATGTGCAGCTTGCACACCATAAAAAGTACAGAAACTAGAAATAATAAAATTTTCTGCAAAAATAGCAAGGATGTAGGGATGGCACAAAAAGTACAGAAACATGTAAAGGCTGTTACACAGTGGAGCATTAACCATTGTCTCTACATTCAAGGGTGTAGGACTATAAGGTGCGACATTCTTGCATGTAGGGACCATGGTTAATGCTCCACTGTGTAACAGCCTTTACTTGTTTCTGTACTTTTTGTGCCATCCCTACTTCCTTGCTATTTTTGCAGAAAATTTTTATTATTTCTAGTTGTAATTAATGTTACAATCAGTCTTTACCAGTTCAATAATTATAATAATAATTCACTTGTACAAACCCATAAAGGTGACACCATACAAAACAACAGGAGCACAGCTTGTTGCTATGGTTGGCAATGTTCATTGTAGAGAGCAAGCACTACCACTTCACTCTTAGTCATGACTCTTATAATGTACTATGAAACTACACTATCCTTCCCATACCGACCACACAGACAAGATACTTGAGTGAAAATGGTTACCCAATTACGTAATGTGTGTGCATAGGTACACAAAGTGGCATTGTATGCAGATTTGTTTTACTTTCAATAAAATTTATGCCTCCTTCCTGCTGCACACCATACACTGTTGTCCACTTACTGTGAATGTGCACACTTGTGCCCATTCCCTTCAACCCCTCAGGTACAATGGCAGAGGAAAGGACCCCAATGACAGACCCATACTTTGCAACAGAAGATCCAAACAACATCACAAACAACATTAAAGACCAGAAGGACATCATCCTTCTCCCACTGCAGGCCACTATGCAGCAGTATGGTGGTCTAGACCTGCTAGTCTGCCCTCCCCGCCCAAGGGCAGGTGAAGTAGGGAGGCAGCTACACCAAGCACAAATGGTGTTTGGTAGAGTTCATACAATTCCTCTTGACTACGAGGAGGGGAGTGAGATGGTATGTGGTGGTGTGGACATGACCCATCAGACAAGTGACACAACTGAACACAACAGCGAGGTGGGGATCGGCTTTGGAGTGACGGACACACAAGGACACACCACACTGCATTACATACCCCAACAAGTGCCACAACCAGAGATAACCACACTCAACACACCAGTGGCTTTTGCTTCTTATTTCGCTTACGAGCACCAAATTGAGGACGGTGAAAACATGCCGAACAGATGGCTGCCAATAGTAGCTACGGAGAATCCCCCACCCACACAGGAATTTGTGTCAGGAAGAATAACATGAACATACTATAGTAACAATTGATTGGACATACAACCTTCACTAAATGTCATGTTTGCACTGAAACTGGTGTAGTATGGCAGATAGTGTACAAACAAAACACTCACTTCATGTGATATGTGCACTTATGCATGCATGTTTAGTCTATTCTGTAATGTCCATTGTCAACAGCTGCTATATCACACCAAGTATTGTGTATTTCAATAGTACGTATGTAAGTAGGTATCTCAATTGACAGCAAAGAGCAATGCACACACATTACTGAAGTGGTAATGTGTAGGAGAACACAGCTGTAATGGAATTACTGAGACCAAAGCCCGCCTCCATTCAATTAGCAGGTGACAAGATTCCCTCACTTGAAAGGAAACCACACAATAGTGTACTTGTGCACATTCTGTGCAGATCCATAATTCCTACTTATCCCACATGTACTTGCACACAGCCATACACAGAACACATACAAGTGCCAGAAGTGATGTCACTATACTATCTTTGTAGGCATGCTTGTTTATAAAATTAATAAACTGCATAATACAGATCACCTGTCAATAAAGACCACCTGCAAATTAAGACCAGCTACGACCACATTATTGACTGACTCTGGCAGTGCCATCACGGTGGTGATTACAGGAAGAACAATGACTGCATGTATGTATAACAAGAGCCTACAGATTTAAGCAATGTGGTGCATGTGTAAACCACAAGTATTTGGCAGAAGATAGGACTCTACAGTCAGTGTGGTGCTGTACTGCCTTGGGCAGCTCAATGCATGTCCCTCATATTACCATAGTCATGTGTGGTATTAGAGTGGGGTAGCAAGACCCACAACATTACCATAGTCATGAGTGGTATTTGAGTGCAGTAGCAAGACCCACAACATTACCATAGTCATGAGTGGTATTAGAGTGGGGTAGCAAGACCCACAACATTACCATAGTCATGAGTGGTATTTGAGTGCAGTAGCAAGACCCACAACATTACCAGTCATGTGTGGTACAGAGTGTGGTATCACTGTTGCTGAGTGAAAGCAAATTGCTAAATTTTAAAAGTCACAGTAGATCAGATGGCAATTCACATAATGGCATTGGTACGTACATTGTGTGTGTGCGTGTGTGTGTGTGTGTGTGTGTGTGTATGTGTGTGTGTGTGTGTGTGTGTGTGTATGTGTGTGTGTGTGTGTGTATGTGTGTGTGTGTGTGTGTGTGTGTGTGTGTGTGTGTGTGTGTGTATGTGTGTGTGTGTGTGTGTGTGTGTGTGTACATGTGACATTAGGATGTGGTAGCACACTGTGACAAGTGCAGTCCCACACTTACATAGTCACTTACTTTGGCAAACAGATAATATAGGAAGTTGGCATTAACCACTTAAACTTATTCATGACCACTCAAATGTTCTTGAAAGTTTGTAGGCTCATTTAGCACACATCCTCAACACATATGTACACGCATACACACACACGAGCCATCAATCCTACCCCTCCACTCACCTCTTGCACTGTCTGCAGTGGTGAGCACGAGGTGTCTTGTACCCTTCACACAACTTGCACTCCTGGAGGCACTTCTTGTCATAGGGGTTGCTAAGAGACCACTTCAAAGGAAGGCTTCTGGGTCCCATCATAGCCTGTCAGAGTGTCAACCAACCAAACAAACACATGTGCTACAACAGCAGCTTCATTGAAATTGTTGAAATAAACAATGACATTTGAAAATGAAATGAATTCCATCTGCATTTTGAAACACCAAACACACAAGTATCTGTGAAAATGAAATTGGATTTCGAAACATTTTCTAACTGGCTGAAAGTGCCTGAACAGATCAGAACAATGTACTCAGTGCAACACTTTTGACAGTCCATCTTTCTGCTATAGTGCAACATAGGGGCTGTCCAGTGGTAAGAAGCAGGTAATGTCACAATAGCCAGAGAGTGGCATGTTGTGGAATGTCTCCATGTGGTGTCTTTGTGATGCACTAATGCCAATGACTTCCCCAAATACATATTATTGTGTACACACACAGTTGAGCGTTGGAAGGTGAATGTACATTCCACAGTATGCATCTCACCACAACATGTCCACCCAACCACAGAGGGTTAACTCAACAGTTTGAAAGCTCCTTATCCAACCAGATGCAGCAGATTTGTAGGCTAAGGTGACAGCTGCTGACCACAGACATTGTGAATATCATTAAGAGTCCAAACTGACTGATGAGTTGGGAGGTACAGGGTATCTTGTTCAGCTGTTCAGATGAAATAACCAAGTTGTTGTGGATGCATGTGCACATGTGACCGACACCAACACACATTGGCAATTTTACATGTAAGAAATACTAGCAGCTAGTGCACCAATATGGAGACTGCAAGGGTTGATGAGTGGGACTATTGGTCAGTGGCTGAAGGGAATTTTCACAATCTAGTTATGATGGAATAGCCACAGTCATAGTGTTGTGGTGTACTTGCTCATAGTCTGATCAGGTCTGGTCAGCCACTTTTCCTCCATAGCACAACTAGTTTCAACTGTGGATACTCCAACGCCCCAAGGTCACCATCCCAACCCTATGGAAGTACTTCATACTTATAGTGGCGTGCCCAACACGACATCTGACAATCGTACACAAACAAACGCACAAAACACATGTACAAACCTGGAAGATGTTCTTTAAAATGAGGAAAAACCACGATTAATAGACCACATTGTGGAATGTCTTTAAACACGACTACTTTGGGTAACACTGCCAGCTGAAAGAGGCAATACGTACTTGAGGTGGTCACAATTGTAACGAGGGACAGAGCAATGATGGGCCTCCAGTGGCAGCTTCGCCCGGCGAGCATCAAGACAGTCCTCAACTGAATCACCATACTGCGCGCTTTCAGGCCACTTCCGTTTGCATGCATGGGGGAGGATTTTGGTAGTCTCGTCCCCAGCCCACTTCCGGCCGCCATTTTGCAATGGCCCGAAAAGGTGGTCTGGCGACTATGGTCGACTTTCTTGGGCCCGGAAGTCCATTCCCAGCAGGAATGTGTGCTGGCCAATCAGATTACACAACAGCTCATTAGTGGCATGTTATGCATAACATTCACACCTCTGGCGCTCACACCTACCTAGCAGCATAGATCTATGCTAGCAGCGACATGGCAGTTTCGATGGGAGAAGTGAGCTTCCCAGGATTGGACGCAAGGCTACCTTCGGCCGCAGTGAACAGTGTTATTCTGGAAGCATACGTAATACCCGGCTACAAGTAGCCCACAGATCAGGAAGAGGCGATTTTGGACTTTCTAAAGGGACGCGACGTCTTCGTTTTCCTCCCAACAGGGGCGGGCAAGTCTCTCTGCTTCGCCACTCTTCCCTCCGCCTTGCTGCCTTTCTCCAGCTTGGAAAAGCACGTTCGACACATGTACTGGTTACTACTTTCAGTTTCTGCAAGTCGAAGCCCGATCGTACACTTGGCAAAAGCGAGAACCTAATGGCTACTCTCTATTCGCCTGCAAAAAGAAGGATTTGCCACGCTGCAGGAACACACAGCACAGCGTGGCACTTCCATCTTGCCCGTACAAATTTCACACCTCGCTGTTCCCACCAGTGTTACGTAATCAGAACTGGCTTCCAGGCCCAAGAAAGTCGACCATAGTCGCCAGACCACCTTTTCGGGCCATTGCAAAATGGCGGCCGGAAGTGGGCTGGGGACGAGACTACTAGGATACGGGGACTGTGTGACATCATAGTTGTGTACATGCATCCGCTGTATGTTCGTCCCCACAAACCCCTTAGGAATTCGTTACCTAGTAACCAACTATGATGTCACACAAGTCGCATCCGACAGGAACCTGCAGCTGTTGCACGGTTGCTTGAATCCACAATACTTGGAGTTTGTTGCTAATAACTGCATGGAAACCTCTCTGTCCCCATATGGTTGTAATCTTAGAGTTGTAGGGTCTATGTTGTGATGTCCCTGTGTAACTGTTGGCTGCATGTGGGGGATAGAAAGCTTTGGTGGGAGTAATGTTTGTAATGTGGGGGATTGCCCTGGGCTGTGTATATGTGAGGAGACATCAACTGTGAGCATTCACCATGCCTTGCTATAATTTTGGCACCAGCCCTCTTGAAGTTTGGCTACTAGCCAAAATATATGCCATTTAACATACATTTTATTGCCCTGACCCCGGCCGACCCCTCAGTTTACCCCCTTCCCCACGCAAGAAATTTTCGCAATACAGCACTGACAGCACTAGGGCATGCCACATTGGTTTTGCAGTAAGCCATTTACCTGCACAAAGACAATAATAATTATTATGATAATTATTAAAGTACACCTCCTGTGAAATGAGTGAGTGTAGATGCAACTTATAATTAATTGATTCCATGTATGTAGTCGTTTGTACTCGTTTGACACGTCACACATATGTACACATACATAAGCATGCATGTTTCACACATCCGTGCACACATACAATGAAAGTCATCTCACACACATGCACACATACACGTCTTACATATACTCATACATACGCATGTGTTACACACTCCAACTTGTGCTCAAGCCCACACGCAGAGTTATAATCAGAAGCTCAATGGTAGTAATTAGTGTCTACTGGTACTGGTAAGTCAGTTTCAACTTGGTGCAGCATTATGATTTGCATCTGACATGTACACCACAAGCTGTTAGGCTAAGTGCTTCTCGTGCAGTTATTTCATTTTGTTGTATGTCCATTAGCAAGCTGTTTCTGGGGGCTATACTGACACCTGGCGTACACACAGTGTACCCCTGCTGTACTGTCATCAGTACCGTGTGTAGTGTCCTCTCACCCTTCACATTCCCTCACCCTGTACTCCTCACTCCCCACCCTCACCCTGTACTCCTCACTCCCCACCCTCACCCTGTACTCTTCACTCCCCACCCTTACCCTGTACTCTTCACTCCCCACCCTCAGTCACCCTGTACCTCCCCTCCCCCCCCCCCCCCCCCCCCCCTGCAAGACTATGAATAACCTTCCCCTGAGGTAACAAGAGAGCACTTCCAGGAAGCAATGAAGTTTGTAAGGAGATCAGTGTCTGACAATTAGTGCTGTGAACTGATATCAAATAATTGATTAATAATTGGTTATGTGTACAGCCAGTCAATTATTGCCATACTAGTGTAGTAACCGGTTATTGTAGCTATCTAGCTAGCTACAGCTATAGCTACAACCTTGGCTGTAGAAACTTACATAACTATAGCGACTTTACCCCTGCAAGGTTTCAAGACTTCAATCTCTTTGAAACACTGCCAGTAGTGAACACTGCATGATCGTCACTTGTATTATGATTCATCCACTATTCATATTATTCATTTACATAATAGCTAAGTTCATCATTGAAATAAATTCTATTCAACATTCTTTCAATCATAATTAATGCAATTAATCGGACAATAACCAATATTTGTCTCCCAATAACTGATTAAAGTAAAAGACCAAGGTTCACAGCACTACTGACAATGATGTCTGGAAGTATGAGATGTTCTCTCAGGCTCTGCAACACAGCAGGGGCTTTGGGAACTTCAGGTGTGTGGACAGGAATAGATGAGACAGCGAGTAGTTTGTGAATGGAGTGCAAGGGTTTGATTTCACAGATGTTGAGCAGCATGCCTCACATGCGTCACAGATTTCGAGCAGGGCTATTCAATGTACATGCATGCCTCACATGACTACATCATCATTTGTCTGCCCAGTTGTATAATTATAAACCACCTGGCAGAAAAACTGTAGGAACAAGGAGGGGGGCCAGCCAGTACATGCAAAGAGGGGGGCCAGTCGGTACATGCAAAGAGGGGGGCAGGCTGGTACATGCAAAACCCAGGTCATTAACATTCGCCGACTTTGAATACATTTGTAGACCGGGCACCAACATCCAACGGTGCAAGTTGGAGCAGGATGCAGCAACAACATGCAACTTGCACATGGCACAACTGTGAATTGTGTCAGTGTCCCTGTATAAGTTGCATGTTGTTGATAATCCCACTCCAACATGTGCTGATCATTGTTGACGCTTGGTCCATAACCTTCAGCAACATGCAGTGACACACAGCAATGATAATAACTAGGATGAGCAATAGCCCTGCTTCCTAGCTACTAAGAATTCTTTTTTAACACCTTTGATCATGTTGATTTGTCATGACATCATGAAGATCCACAATAGCCCCCATAAAAGAATACCGTGTAGCATAAATAGGACCTCCCAGCTGAAGCCCTCACAGTCTGAGGAGCAATTTTTCTGTGGACCACTTGCAGCGCGCAGTTACAAGAAGGTGAGCAGAAGGAAAGGGACGAGAGTAGCGCTAGCGCATGCAAGTACGATTATATACACTGCCGCCTGCGCGCGCGCAAATAACGCGCACTCTGCTGTCTGCTGGCAGGCAATGCGTGCCTCTACTAACCTTGGGGTAGGGCACCCGTGGTGCACACTACGAGACGACTATTCCTTGTTCCCCATTCTCCCGCAGTCCGCACGCACGAGGTCCCTGTGTTCAACTGTGCCTTATCACCGTTAACCGCTCGGTCACGAGCTCACGCTGCTAGCCGCAACAGCTTCCGTGCTCTTCACCGACTTGCAGTAGTTGCCGTCAAACTGCTTTCCTGCAATCACACGAGGGAGTAGCTATGTGACGTTGGGCGAGGCCGTCAGACGAATAAAACAGGTGACACCAATTTCGGCGTCAATAACTAAACGCACGGATACCAGATCCGTTGACGCCTTAGCGCGTTCGGGTTGAAGTTCTGCACGTCGGAACGTAGTGGGTTTATAGCACATTATTCGCACATTTGGCTTGAATCTAGTGTATGTACGGGTGAAGACTTTGAGAGTGACATTGATTCCACGTTTCTAGCAACCTAATCACAGGTCGCCCTGTCATGCGAAAAGTGGTCCTGACCAAAACCGGTCCCCCGGACCACTTTTGGCAACCAAAAGTGGTCCACCCAGGGCCAATTTTGGCAGCCAAAAGTGGTCCTACCCTGCCAAAAGTGGTCTGAGGGTGCACGGACCACTTTTGGCTGCCAAAGTCTGTCTCCTGACCACTTTTGGCTGCCAAAGTCTGTCCCAGGACCACTTTTGGCTGCCAAAGCCCGTCCCAGGACCACTTATGGCTGCCAAAGTCTGTCCCGGGACCACTTTTGACTGCCAAAGCCTGTCCCAGGACCACTTTTGACTGCCAAAGCCTGTCCCAGGACCACTTTTGGCTGCCAATGCCTGTCCCAGGACCACTTTTGGCTGCCAATACCTGTCCCAGGACCACTTTTGGCTGCCAATGCCTGTCCCAGGACCACTTTTGGCTGCCAATACCTGTCCCAGGACCACTTTTGGCTGCCAATACCTGTCTACCCTTTATATATGGTGTTGGAGCTGAGGAGGTACGAGGCCTATCCAGTGCAGAAATCAAAGTTATGTTAGAAACTTGTGCAAAGAGGTCGATTGAGGATGAATGGACTTGTGAGCTTAGTACCAAACCTAAGTTGGCAACATTGCGGCTACTAAAAGAAAAGGGTAGTGAATCGCGATGCTTGGAAGTAGCTAGTAAGTCTCTGAGACGGATGATGATGATGTTGAGAGGTGGGACAGCCCCCCTTATGATTGAAAGTGGACGGTGGCGAGGGCTGCCGAGAGAGGAGAGAAGGTGTCGGGAGTGTCAATCAGGGAAGATTGAGGATGTGCCCCATTGGTTGTTGGAGTGTCATGCATGGGGCACGGAACGACAAGCTCTCCTGCAGTGCATGAGGCAAGTAGTCAATGATTTTGATAATCTCGAGGAGGATGACAAGCTGGTCTGCGTTTTGGACAGGGGATGCAAGCACCCATCAATATTGAAAGCCATTATGAAGATGTGGAGTGCCCGATTCTATTAGCTAATGCCCCCTTTCAAGTACCTGTCCAGATTGATTGCTGTTGAACTGACTAATTGACAATACTGACATGACTATAATTATGCTTATTATGATGTTTACTTTGCTGCTTCTTTTGGCCTCACAGGGCAGTTTGGCCCTAGTGCCTGAGGGCATGTGGCATAATAATAATAATAATAATAATATATATATAACCAGCAATTTGGTGTCTGTACAGGTAGCTATCATCACGACATGTGCAAGAGTACAAGAGTACATAACATAACTTACATATAATATAAAACCATGGGAAGTCAATACTACAATCATAATAAGAATGTTTTCCTACATACAGTCAACACAGTACCATGGTTGTTCTGTGTTATTGAGTGCTGCAGGACTCGGTGATACACAGTTAGTATGGAAGAGCGCCGACTCATGTACCGATGTGTTGTACGCAAAAGTGCACGTGTCGAGGAAGTCATCCCAATGCTTCTGCTTCTCTGCGACAAACTTCACCAGCATGCTTTGGAGGGTTTGATTAAACCTCTCGTCAAGGCCATTAGCCTGCAATTGGAAATTGTACATAGTATTACAATACAATACTAATATAGCAAAATCAATTAGTGCATATCAAGTATAGTGTGTTGCAAGATGCTACTTATAAATACATGGCTACACCAAATATTGCATTGTGGCACCTACGTACCTGTGGGTGATAAGCTGTTGTCAGATGATGCCTTATGCCAAGAACTTTCATCAGCTCATCGTTCAGTTTGTTCACGAACTCCCCTCCATTGTCACTGGTCAACACTTGTGGCAACCCCATACGCATAAAGATCTAAGAATAAGCATGCAGTCAAGCAAAAACATTTCACTACGTTTCATGGTGTGCATAGATGTCATTGTACATAACTGTTATTGCATGCCATTGCAAGGTTGTGATATAAATATTATATTTACCTTGAACAGAGCATGTGCAACTCCACTAGCATGTTTGGTTGGCAAAGGAACAGCTTCGACCCACTTCGAACAATAGTAACTCAACGTCAAGATGTAGCGATTGCCACTGTCTGATGTTGTGAGCGGCCCTACAAAGTCGATGCCCACATGATACCAAGGCATCTTGACTGGCACTGGATGAAGCTCTGGAGTGGCAGTAGTTATTCGACGATTTGTCCGCTGACAAGCATCACATGTTGTGATCTGTGCATGGGTACATAGAATGCATGTGACATGATTTAGCTAACAGCAGTAATATAGTTCAATCATCTGGCTGTGAGTGATACTACACATACCATTGCCTTGACATCTTTCACTATTCCAGGCCACATGAAACGCTCTGTAATTCGGTTGATGGTCTTCTTAATGCCCATGTGGCCAGCAGTTGGATCAACATGGCAGGCTTTCACAATTCACCAATAGACCCACATTACCTGACGCTACGAAGCATGGCTTGTAGCACCACACGTCAGCGAATCGCTATACCCTTAACGGTGATGCAACAATTCAAAATGGCTTCATCGTCGAAGCACATGGACCTAAGAACGCCGAGAATAGGTGACAAGCCTCATCAGTCTCACGCAGGTTTATAGTACCGTAAGCGTCAATTCGGTGTATGTGAAGAAGATCGTTCCTCGAACTTTCCAAGAGAGCTGGTATACCAGGTGAAGATTTTGCATAATAGCTAGCAACTTTGAAATGCTAGCTAGCTAAATCAAAGACTAGCTATTGTATCTAATATTTAGCTATATATAGCTACGTATGTGTAGCCTATGCATGGGCACGTAGCTTCATACAATGCTGAACGTTTAGTAAACATGATTGTGAAATCTATTTAACCCTCTTAAAACGACTTACTGACTGATCGAGAGTGCATGCTGGGCTAGCAAAGGCATCACTATTCTTGAGGCACAGATCTGTAGCAAACATTATCTGTATGATAATGAAAAGTAGCTAAAAATTTTTTTCGCTCGCTTCGCTCGCGACATTTTCTATCCTTCACCCAATGGCCTTACCACTTCTAAATTGCCTCCGACGGCCCTGGTGAGTGTGTGTGTGTGTGTGTGTGTGTGTGTGTGTGTGTGCATGTGTGTGTGCGTGTGTGTCTCATGTGCCTGGTGATAGTGGTGTGTGTGTGTGCTGAGGTTACTGAGGTATGACACGATGTCATGTTTACCTATTGTGAGTGACAGCTGCGACCAAAGGGAGCAAGTATTTCGAGTTGGGGTGGCAGCCCCACGAGTTTTTAACTCGAAATACTTGTCTCTGTCCACAGAGCAAAGTTTATAAGACACAGGCCCACTTCTGACAATGGCAAATCAAAACTTCCCACCTCAATCAAGCCCCCAAGAGCCACAGAAGGGGCTAGTTCCACACATCTCGCTGTAACTACAGTTGGGAAAACCAATTCATACAAATGGTCAAAAGCATCAAAAGAAGGATATCATGAGACAGGATGTATTCTCTATTCAGTAAGACAAAGCACCAGTGCCCATATAATACAGACCTCATTTACGTACTTTGGGGAAGGTTGCTAAATATGTTTTGCTGCAATTGCCAGTAACACTGGAAACATTCCTGTTCCCCAAAAGTAGATAGCTTGGGATAGTAATGATGGTCCCATCTACTTTGAGAAAGGTTACTATAAATATATTCTGCTATTAATTCTTTGCCGGTATTTATAGATGCTTATCTATGTAGCACTGGCAACATTCCCCAAACATGAGTAGCTTGGAAATGAAATGATATGGTCATAATTAATGCATCTTTCTTTGTGCAAGTGTTGGGATCATGGGTATGTATGTTTGTAAGACTTGATCAAACCAGCATGTACTGGTTGTCTATATGATATACTGGACATACTTTGTGCGTATCCTATATAGTATAGGGTTCTGTATAAGTATGTGGCATGCATGTGTATACCCAGTAGGAACTGAAGCAAGCCCATAGATACAAAATAACCTTTCAAAGGTTACAGGTGTGCTCTCAGTGAACTATTAATAATGTATGAACTACTTTGAAGTAATTACTAATAGCTTAAATTGCACCTTTGTATTTGACCTTTGTATTTGACCTTTACTGTAATTTGATCTGTAACATGTACTGTCCTTCATTCATTCTGACCTTCCATGCACTGTCTTTGGAATGTAGAGTATTGCTGCTTTTGAGGAGGGGTCCTTCCTGCCCCTACCCTCTAGGGAGGCTGTGGAGAGGAGCATTGGAAAGGGAGGCAATGGGACCATCACCATCGTGTACTTCAAAGGAGTGGAGTTTGCTGTCAAGAGGGTAAGTGTGCAGTGTATGTGCAGTACAGGGTAGCGTGTGGCATGCATGTGACTCTGTATGTTTGGATACACCTCTCATCCATATGTACAGTAGGTATAGAGGCCCGGTGCACCCTTAATGTACATGTATGCACTGTACCACCTTGTGCCCAGACATGCTGGGTATTCACCCATACAAACAGCACATGTGCATCATTCTTCACCCGCCCAAGCAGTCACCCCACCTAGTGCTAAGGCATGAAATTACCCCATCTTAGGTGCTGACAGCTGCCTTGCCCAGCAGTGTCTTTACTGATAGCTGCAAGCAGGTGGCAGATTTATAGGCAGCTCAGTGATAACCCTGTCCTACTACGCTACACCTTGGACTACTTCCCAAGACTTGGCACGTACTGTAAACTCTGTGTGTACTTACACAATCTTACACTCACTCCCAGCACATGTGCGGTCATTGCCTGGGATACGTACCATTACTGCTCTTGGTGTGTCACAGGTTATTGGGTGTTTCATGGCAACGGCTACTATCAATATCCTAAGTAACAGCTGCCCTATACTTCCAGTTGCAATTACGTCATTTCAAGGTTTCCTATAATCTCTGCAGCGAGTAACTTCCTCACTACCACTCAGTGTGGTTGTGTGTCTCCCCTGACCTGTGACCACGGACAGAGGTTTGCAGTGAAGTTGTCTGACTTTGACTCTGCCTTTGATGTGACCAAAGTGAGGAGCCACCACTCTGTGTTGAGACAGTTCTACCGAAACAACCCCACTGGGACACCTGGCTACAGACCACCAGAGGTGTGTGTGTGTGTGTGTGTGTGTGTGTGTGTGTGTGTGTGTGTGTGTGTGTGTGTGTGTGTGAGTGTGTGAGTGTGTGAGTGTGTGTGAGTGTGTGTGTGTGTGTGTGCGTGTGCGTGTGTGTGTGTGTGTGTGCGCGCATTATGAGTGGGCAAGTGGTGTGATATATGTGTGAGTAGACTTTTAAAAATGCAGAGTTGTGAGCATATATTCCTTCACTATGGCTACATCATTCAAATGACAATGTGTATTGTCTCGATTTGCCAGACTGCCACTGTACACTCTGCCTATGTATAGCCAGTGATATTTTACAGTACACTTTGGCTATCTAAGTGCAAGTGGAGCGTACAATATGGCAATATGGCTACTATACACAAAACCAGTGTGTGTATTACATACTGTATTTACCAGACACTATACGTACTGCATGATTTTAGGAATACAACGTTCTTCATTGTGTACTCCATACATGCATAGAACCAATACTGAGTGTATGGTTAGTATATAGTCAGCTAGGGCAGACTGTGTATATATATTATATTGGTCTTTTGTCCTGTGCAGTATGTCCTGGTGGCCACTCGCACACCTGATGAACTTGATACTGACACCTTAACAGCAGCTGATGTGTGGGCCTTTGGGTGTTCAGTGCTGAAGATATTCCTTAGCCACAGTGGGCCACATTCACAGAAACAGGTACAAATGCACATGTTTCCTTGCACACACACACACACACACACACACATACACACACACACACATGCACACGCAGCACGCACACATACACACACACACAAACACACACACACACACACACACACACACACACACACACACACACACACACACACACACACACACACACATGCACACGCACACACTCACACACACGCAATTTGATTCAATTCTGTCACTGATTTAACAACACATGCATCTGTTGCTGTATATACATGATCAAAGGAGTGCATTCATAGATATGTTACTGTAGTCTGTTGGTTCCTGGTGTTACCTTCAGTAGACAGCGATTCCATTGTGCATGTTTCTCTTACAGATGGCCTTCCTCCACCTTTGGCACAAACGAGGATACCCATGGGAGAGAGAGGGGGAGAGGGCAAAGGAGGAACTGAAGGTATGTAGGAACACAACTCAGCTAGCCCAATAACTGTAATACGTAATGTGTCCGATCCAATATACACCATTGTACTGTACAGCTCGAGGCCATGCACATCTGTGTATAGTACTTCTGGGGTGCACTCTGCTGTAGTGTAAGCACTGTGTTTTAACAGTACATGCACCAACCTCTGCACCATATGGTGCTACTGTATATGTGGGGTATGGTAAACATAGTGGTACGTACGTACACTGTTTTGATGCTTCAACGTTGCCGTGAATGAATGTAACTTTTCCCATGTTCTCACGTAGCTCGGTCTTCTGGAGAGAGTCTATCCCAATTGGCCTCACTTGTGGGCCTTTGTGGGAGAGTGCTTGAAGGTAAGCTGGCCATACATGCACACCATCCAGCTTTATGTTGTAATGTAAATAGTATATTAGGAAAGCCTGAGGTGCTCGTTAGCTTAAATTAAATATTATTCTACTGATGAGTAGTTTCTGCACTCCTTTTTGTTGTGTGCACTAGAGTTATATACTACGTATTTATTATTATTATAACTTCATAACTGCACTTTATCAAACTGTTTTGTGAAATGTGTAAAAAGGTTAATCCGCGTGCATGTGGTTATGGTACTTTTTGTTTGGTAGCCCAAACTGAACATATTAGCTAAGCTATTTGACATTGAGATCACTGCAAATGTTTGCTTAATCACCCTGTATATAAAGTCAAACAAGAATACATTGTTTGCGTTCACAGGCTGATTGTGAGTACAGTTGAACCTGTCTAAGATGGTCACTGTGTTAAGCAACGACTTCTCTAATTAAGACATCCAGCCTCCCTGCATGGCCCCAAATGGCACTAAAGCATTGCAATCTACTTCTGTAGAGCAGCCACCTCTCTGTAAAGGCCAGTTAGAACTGGTCTGAAGGTGGCTGCATTAGACAGGTTTCACTGTATAATATATACGTACTGTGTTTGTCCTTCTTCCAAATTGCACAGGTGTCTCCAAATGACAGAATGAAGTGCAGCAACCTGTTAGAACATCCCTTTTTTAAATCATAAACAGTAATTAATTTTATATTATTCATTGCTGCATGTGCATAGCTTTTGCAATCACTAGAACAGGGCTGCACTTATGTATATACAGATTGCATGTATCATCTCATCTCATCCTTTGCATGTAATTTATTGCAATTTACTACACCAGGTTCCAGAGGCATATCCAGAGTTATGCAAACAGCTGCGCGCCGTGTGTATGTAACCAAGGGCATGCAGGTGGTCATGCATATGTCATGTTCATGTGTTTGATTTCTTGTTCTATGTACATGCAGTATATACAGTATGTGATTGTATCCACTCTTACAACTTGATACTGACACCTTATAACAGCAGCTGATGTGTGGGCCTTTGGGTGTTCAGTGTTGAAGATATTTCTCAGCCACAGTGGACCACATTCACAGAAACAGGTATTGTATAGTATACATGCGTGCGCAGACATACACACACACATGCACACACACGTGCATGCACACACCCCATTAATAGGGTGAGCCAGCAGGTGGCAACAAGACTGGCCAGTGGCCCCATTGAATGCGGAGACGCCATGGCCAGCTTTATCACCTTAGTTGCAGGCCCCCTCGGTGCAGTAGGGGTACTTAAGAGCCATGAAATTAGAGTGGCAGGGTACAGCCTAGGCCTTGACTGACGGCATCAGAGTACCTATCCTAATGGTAAGGTGTATAGTAACATCGATCAATTTGCCACGTTCTTGTAGCCAATTTAGCCCATACTACTTTCATTTCATTTAATACTGTATGTTCTTCACAATTTCCATAATCTGCTACGTACAGCTACTCTTACAGTTATTACATTCTGTGTTACTGTAAGGCATTGCTACATTCATAAATGTACACCTTCATTTGTGCAGGACTAGTGTTTTGGCTGCTTAACTATATAAGCCCCTTTATCCCCCTACGTACATACATAATCCATGCAGCTGTTGAAGTTGCAAAAGAGATAATGCTGATTTGTTATGTAAGCATAATTATTAGCAATCGGAATAATAAGACTCAGGAGCTGTAAGCAGTTGACAAAGGCTCTCGAGCCGAAAAGTCCTGTGCCCATCACCCCTTTCTTGAAGCTGCAGTATTGCTCATTCAATCTTTCCTGAATCTACGAACGCAGCTATGAGCCTCTGCCAAATCAGAATAATAGGACATTTTTTAATGTAGCAGGAAATAAGTATAGTTAATAATACACAATAACATACAGTAATGAGGAAAATGTTGCCAATGCTGATCTGTTAGAGGCTATAATTATAATCAAATGCATGGGAATCCAACCGAGCAATACAGTAGCTGGAAATGGTGGAGTAGACTCTGTAAGGAGTTGCCAAAGGCTCTTGAGCTGAAATATCCTGCAACCACCTTCCCCATTTTAAGCCGTATTGCTCGAGCCAATTCCCGTTTGAAGAGATAATGCTCTTAGTTTCTTAGCAGACACTATATGACTACAGAACCAAGTTATGTGTAGCACAGTCATTAGACTGGTTTGTCATTGAATACCTTCATGCAGCCTTTTCTTTTCAACTGTAATACTATTCTTTTCAAGACCTTATTTCTCATTGTAATAACCACTTTTGATGCGAACCCAACTCAATGTTTAATTTCTCCATCCCAGAAAACTCTTTGACTAACTGTTTTTTTTTGGTAAAATTTAATAATAATCTGCATGAGTATATAAAGGCACTTTTAATGATTATTGTTGTATAATTACTATATGTAGCTACAATAACTGAGCCATCAGTAAATAAATGGCTGTTCAAAGTAGATTAGCTTGCATTTGTACATAGGCATGGTTATGTCTAAGTTAGATATAATATGTAGCTGTATGAACATCGTGAAGAAGGAATTTTAACTCTAATTTTAAGCATAACATTATTTAACTATGTAGCACTTCAATAGTGCTTCACTATAAACCAAGGGCTAGTATATATACTACATATACACTGCTTGACTGCATGCCTGGTTGTGCACATGCATGCATACAGGCACGTACTGTACACACACATGCATGCCATGCATCCTGTTGATGTACCACTCCAGTGAAGCTTAACAATTGCATCTGCCTGTAGGCATTATTACATTACGGTTAGGACATGGGAAGGGTGCTACGTATATATGGTAAATGAAGTGCCTGTCGGCAGGTGTACTTCATATGCTACGTACGTATAATGTTCACATGCTTGCATGCTCATGCATGGCTAGCCATTATATATAGGCAATGGCACCTATTAATTTTTGCATTTTATTTGTGTTATCTCTCACAAGATGTTAGAACACCCATTTTTGCTTGTAATTACGTAAGCATAACTTCAAAGCTAGCTGGAGCAGCTGCTCATGTACAGTTTCCATGTAAATAGATCATGTCATCCCTTGCATGCATAATATATTTATTATTTAACAGCTAGGATACTTCTGTCACTGGTACTGTAGTTAATACGCCAGTAATGTGACTGAAGAAAGACCGAAGCCTCCTTTACTTTTTACATTTATGCAGAGATTGGGCTGAATTTTAGTAAGTACTCAATTGTTCTTGGTGACATGAGTCAAAGCTACAGGACTCTCTCTTGTCGGAAGTATACACCCCCCTGGTCTCTCACCCACCTGTTGTTGTTGTGTTTGAATCCCACTCTTTGTCATTGTGGGCAAAGGTTTGTACACGGACCTACCAGCCCTTCCCTGTGTGGCTCCAAATATGGCGACAGCCTATCTAACCAAAATTGCATGAGTAATCTTGCTTTGGTGACTTGCTAACCGGGGGGGGGGGGGCGATTCTGGGTAAAATGGCTGACCAGACGTGAATGTTATTGTCTGGGTGATTCCAGAATGGTATTCATTGACAGAAATTAGGTGTTGACCTTTCTGTGCTTGCATGGCAGAACATGGACATGTGTGCATGTAAAGTTGAGCAGCAGTCAGTGGAGAAGGTGCAGGGGCTGAACTACGCTAAGAAGAGCTACATTCCAGCTGCCTTTGCAATAAATGAATGCAGGGGTCTCTGATGGAGCAATTGTCACATACACTTCGTCTTCTCTTGTGTATTGCTGTGGTGGCTGGGACAGAGCCTAATACAGAGCAGAGTGAAAGTGTGTGATGTAGGCCAACTACTGTAAACAAGGTCAGCATGCCAAAGCAATGGAAACACCATGTTGGATCTCCAGCTTTTAGCAGTAGTTGTAGATGCCAATTTCTTTCAACCTCACCCTTACTTACTGCTAATCATGATCATGTGGTGCTCATTTCATCATTCCCATACCCATTTCATGCTGTTACAGTATGTCTGTGATGATTAAAATTTGGAAGTTGGAAGTTTGACTGAATTGAGAGTAAAGTAGTCGAAGGAGATTAGCAAACCAGTAGATAATGATTCATGCTTCATCCTTGGGCTTCATCCTTGGGCTTCATCCTTGGGCTTCATCCTTGGTTTATAGCTCTCTACTACACAATGGTTGTGGCAAACAGTTGTTAACATTCAGCAAAGGAGCTTCTGAGCAGTCATTTAACTTAGTTTGAGAAAGCAGTGCTAGGCATTTCAACTTGTCTACTGTAGATATAGAATGCAACATAAACTTGGACAGTAACACACAAGATGACTTCGGGCAGGAACTGTTTGACAACAAGATGACCTAGGACAAGGACATATAAGGACACCTAGTACGCTGTAGTTGACAAAGTCCTATCGTAGTTGAAGTGCCCTGCACTGTCTTCCAACCTAAGCTGTGTGATTTGCTGAGATATCCCTTTGCTGTTCATTGTCGTAGCCGCAGTAGCTATGAGCCTCCACCAGACTACGATTTTGCTAGTGTTGCTGGCAGTGGTTGTTTCAAATACCAAAACCATGTAACCACCAAACTTTATTGCTTTTTGAATGCAGTGATGGGGCAAGATTGCTGAGAGTTGATGGGTGGTTGTGCAGCTTCACACACACACACGCATGCATGCACACACACACACACACACACACACACACACACACACACACACACACACACACACACACACACACGCCACACACACGTGCACACACACACACATGCACACACACCCCACACACCCCACACACAGATACTCACACACACACACATATACATGAATGCACACACACGCATGCACACACACACACACACACACACACACACACACACACACACACACACACACACACACACACACACACACACACACACACCCCACACACACACACCCCACACACACACAACCCACACACATGGACACTCACACACACGCACACACACACACACATACACACACATGCATATGCACATTTTGATGTTGGCATTCAGACACATATAACCCAGGCTTTCATTTCTTGCAATGTACTAGTATCTAGGGGAATGTAGCAAAGCATTTTGTGTGAGTTACATATAGTGGAGTGAGCCAGCAGCAGTTCCTGTGTAAAGGTGATCCTGCAAGGGTTCTTGTGCGGTGGGATAATATGCTACAAGGAGGTTGAGAAAACTCTCTCTCTCTGAAGGCATACTATTCTAACCAAGACTGGCGTGTTGCTCATAGTTTTGGGGAGTCAGAAGAATGCGTGGTTGTACAGGGAGGTGATCTGGGGTGTGCGGTGCTCCTTCTGGTATGCAAGGTCAGCACCCCACAGGAGAGGGGTTCAGTAATCTGGTATGGCTCTCTTTGGACCAGTTCTGTTTCCAAGGAAGAGGTTGTATTCATAGCTAGCCTCAGACACGTGGAGCCTACCTATAGCAACCATGGTACAGTGGTCAGCTTGTTGCATGTATTATATATGACTAGCATCAATGTGGTTTGTATGCATTTATTGTGTATTGTGTGTCTGTGTGTGTGTGTTTGTGTGTTTACATGTGTGTAGCTTGGATTATGCTATGTAATTCTGCATAACTAAAATTATCATTGTCTTATTAAATTGGAGTTTCATTACATGTAACTCATGATCAGTTGTAATTCAATATAATTATTATCATGGCTGGTTTTCATTTTCATTGTATCAAATTCATTCTTCATTGTAGCTAGCTGCATGAGTGTATCTATCTATCTAGCTAGCTATTTGTCTGTGTGCATCACATAACCAGTATGCAGCTGCTTACGCATTCAACCTCTCACGTAGCTACCACACATGTTCATGCACAAGTGAATGATCAAAGGACAATGTTACATTAATATCTCTTCCACTCTGAACATAAACGGTTGGATCTCACACTGCCACACTTGTAGCTTAGCGAGATTTTCGAACGCAATGTAGATACTTTACTTAGTGAATCCTTGACAGCGTTCGGAAATCTTATGGGAAACATCCAGTGAGTTGTGAATGAAGTGCAGCTTACTCAGCAACCAATAATAACATATGCATCTGCTGGGTGGCCTGGACATCCTATGCAGTTGTGCACGTCATTGTTCCACTGTTTACTAATAGTCTCGCATATCCCAGACCGCTTCCTCCCCCTCCATTTTATACACAATGACGTCATTGGTCGTCCTCCTAAGCGCCCGGCGTTTAGATGGGACGGTCTAGCGAGCCAGACTACTTGGGGAACGCAAAACGCGTACGGTACTTTTCCGCCCCTCCCAATTATAAAATGGCGGAATGGGTCTGGTCGAGACCTAGTCTATCGAGCTAGACCTCTTTCGCGTTTTCGCGTAACCGAAAGTAACGGGCAGGGAAAGGCGAAAGAGGGTCTAGCAGAAGTCATTAATATTCATTGCCGATTGACCAATCAGATCAACTAGCTGGATCCAACTAGTAGTGGCACCTCGTCGACACCTCCACGTTAGTTAAACACGGACGGTTTTGTTGCAGCGAGCAGTAATGGCGGCGCTCTTCACTGTGTGGATGAACGCTGTCTTAAGTCACCCAGTGCTTCTTCGAGCTGCTCGTGAAATGGTAGAACGCACAGGGATTCTTGAACCTCCTGTAAATAACTCGCGGCAAGACACAGGCGTTGCTGATGGGTCTTGGGTGCTCCCTGAACCAGAAGCTTGTCTTTTGGCAAAAGGGGAGACTCCAGTTTTAGCCGGAGACAACAGAGGTCGTTTCTGCGAGCGACTAGTCAATCTCTGAGGGCTTATTCTCATCGGAGAGGGAGCAGAGGCGTACTGCAGCTTGCGAAGAAGTTCCTTGACTCTTCGTAGCGTTTCTTCTGATTCGCAACCGCTAGAAGCTTACCCCGGCATGACAAGCAGAAGAAATGGGATTCCAGACTTGCAGACAACTCAGCGCCAGCAACTCCTCTCAGCTGATGGTACAACTTGGTCGGGCCGCGGGCTGCCTCCTCGGAAAACTCGCGCTGCAAGCGATACTTAATTGTTTTTGGGAATGGCCAACTTGCAGACAGCGCATACAGAGCTCAGTGGTTTGGCCATCCTCAGTTCCTAACTGCGCTAACTGACTGGTTGCACAGACTCGCTACACTGCAGAGCAATCGTAGCCGGTTTACCTGGGTGGGACGGTCTAGCAAGCCAGACTGCGGTACGTGTTGCTTACGAAGTGCGAAAGACCTTATTATGAATATTAATGACCTCTGCGCATCTGCTAGACCCTCTTTCGCCTTTCCCTGCCCGTTACTTCCGGTTACGCGAAAACGCGAAAGAGGTTTAGCTCGATAGACTAGTCGAGACCATGACAATGCAGATGACGTCAGCTAAAAATGCATCATACATTGTTGCGCTAGTTGTAGCAACGTCATTTGTCTCTCATTATGCCCTCAGCAAGCAGCTATGGAAGGTACGCATGTCCTTACCGAGATAGACGGGAAACAAAGTAATTGTATTTCTAGACCTGTAATACAGTATACGTGCGTGTGTAGGATCAATGCATAGACCTTTGCAGAATGTAGTGTGCGCCGTGCCGTGCATGGGCTCTAGTTAGCTAGCTGCGGTGCAAGCTTTGCAACGAGCAGTACTGCATATGATTATACTCGCTGACAGCTAGTGCTATTTCAGAGCGGACAGGTGGGAGAGGCTGGGAATCGAGTACATCAACCGTTCTTCATTTCCTGCAGTCCAAACAGAGGGTGTACTCCTACTGCGAAGAAGCGGAGCTTCTGGTGCTAATGTTTATTCGAGTTCCGTGCTGCTCATTTTGGCCTGTGCTGGATACTGGTGCATGCGTCCTGCAGCAGTTGATGATGGTACTCTACTTAAGCTGACCCCCTTTTGCGACTGGTTCCGTAGCAAGGTCGTTGATATCGAACGTAAATACGTTGGAATTATAACCACTGCTCAGCCGGTTGGATTTCTGAAAATTGTCCACTGCAGCAGGGAAGTGACTGGGCCAGAGCTGTCGAGACAGCACAGCAGGGAAGCACAAGTAATCACTGCTTTGTCAAACAATGGAAGCATACAAAATGGCTGTAGAATTCCCCCTTCCAGCTGCAGAGGAGACACACTGCCACCATCAGACTCCTTAAACTTCAGTTCCCAGTTTTATGCTTCGTCTCCAACCTGCTTTAGGAACTCTACCCCAAGTAATCCAACGCAAGAAGTCCATGATACTGATGATAGTCACAGTGATTCCAATCCCAAGGACAGAGAATGTGGGAACTCTGACTCCAGTGGTAGTAGCAGCACTGTGCGTGCTAGCAGTTCAGATTCAAATAAATGCCAAGTGCTATTTACAACACAGCTGAGCCACAACAGTGTGAATGAACCGGACACAGAAGTTGATGAATTGGCAAGCACTGGTGCAGTACAGGGACAGATTGAAACCAATGGTGGTTCAAAGAATGAGCTATTTGTATCTCATACTTTGAATGTTGGCTTTTGCAATGTTTCTGGAGCTGGTGGCAATGATAGCCCCTGTCAGGAAATTGCATCACCTACCAAGCACACCAGTGACCGTGAGCTACCACCTAGCCATGGCGATGAGGGTGTTGTTAAGAGAACTAGCCGTGAAGTACGCCTTGAGTATCCTGTGCAAGAATCAGGGATATCCTGCGGTAGTGATATTGTAGTAGCAGTTCCAAGTATCCCAAGACGGATTGGACTTGTGTTTGGCTCAGACATGTATGTATGCACGTGAAGTGTGTGTGTGTGTGTGTGTGTGTGTGTGTCAGTGTCACATCTCTTCTGCATGCATTCCTTCTCATTAGCATACGGCTTAATTAGACACAGACACATGTCTGACAGTGGTAATGGTTCCACAAAGTCCCCGAGAACTGCAGAAGGGGCTAGTGCCATACACTCCATTGCTACTGTAGTTGGGCAACCTAGTGCAAATAAAATGGCAATATCACCAAAAGGAACAGAAGAGATAGGATGTATTCTCTATTCGGTAAGAATCAGCATACACTAACAGATACTGCATATTCGTTAGACCACATGTATCTCGGCTGTGTACATCTTGCTGTCAATGCTGGTCTTTGCTGTATGTCTGTATACTTGGTGTACATATAACAGTTCTCATGAAGTGGTATAGTTGATCTATAATTCTGTTTCTTCATTTCTGACCTTCCATGCACTGTCTTTGGAATGTAGTGTATTGCTGCCTTTGAGGAGGGGTCCTTCCTGCCCCTCCCCTCCCGGGAGGCTGTGGAGAGGAGCATTGGAAAGGGAGGTAATGGGACCATCACCATTGTATACTTCAAAGGAGTGGAGTTTGCTGTCAAGAGGGTAAGTGAAGGTGGCTCCTATATATATGTGTGAATAGTTAGAGGCATGCTTCCCACTCATGCATACATGCATGTACATCTCTTGGTAAGTATAGGCTATATACGTAGTGCATGACTGTCTGTCTGTTCAGTGATTGTGCACATGCAGCACATACCACAACTGTGCACACACACATGCCATGCATTCTGTTGCTGTACCAGTGATACCACACGATTGCATCAGCTGCACATGCTGAGCATGTTGAACTCATTATTGTTGTAAGATGAATCCATCATGTCCCTTCTGCAGACACACTTCCGTCAGATGGAGGTGGACATACTTTCTTCCCTAGACCATGACAATGTCCTCCTCCTCCAGGCAGTGATGATGGGTGAAGAGAACCCCAAGCGTCCTTCACGCTTCCTCTGCTATCACTTTATGCCTCGAATGAGTGGAGACCTGCAGAGTTACCTGACCAAGGTGGGCCACGGTGCCCTCTCCAACCTCTTGATGCAGCACAAGGAGGACCCCACCATGCTGCAGCTGGTGGTGGACAACACCAAACACATCCTCAGGAGCACTCTCAAGGCACTGGCCTACCTACACAGTGTTGGCATCGTACACAATGATGTGAAACGTGAGGAGATACAGTGCTTGTAGCCATCCACATGTTCACTGATACAGCTTATTATTGAGCTGAGAGGTCATGAAACTCCATGCAAAGTCTGCTGCATTAGATGTACGAGAGGTACGCCAAGCAGTCCATGTGCCTGCTAACTGTCATGCAGGGCCTTTTACAGAATAGGTCTATTTGAAATTGGATCATTTCACTGATACGAGATTCTTGAACAAGACACAACTGATAATGATAAATCAATCAAATGCAGGACGTTTCAACCCAAAGGTCTTTGTCAACTGTGTACAAGAGATCCCATACGTGGTCTTCTCCTTCATCCCTGCAGCGAGCAACTTCCTCATCACCACTCAGTGTGGTTGTGTGTCTCCCCTGACCTGTGACCATGGACAGAGGTTTGCAGTGAAGTTGTCTGACTTTGACTCTGCCTTTGATGTGACCAAAGTGAGGAGCTGCCACTCTGTGTTGAGACAGTTCTACAGAAACAACCCCACTGGGACACCTGGCTACAGACCACCAGAGGTGTGTGTGTGTGTGTGTGTGTGTGTGTGTGTGTGTGTGTGTGTGTGTGTGTGTGTGTGTGTGTGTGTGTGTGTGTGTGTGCATGTGTGTGCAGCTACAGAATGTATGAATGTTTTGCTTGCGTATTTTGTATGCTTGCATGTCACTATGTGGTGGGTGGTGCTCAAGTGTTGAATGTTTGGAATGTGTTGGCTGTGTGTGAATGCATGCATAGGTGAAGTGAAAAGACGCATGTCTACACTAGCTAGCCAGATCAGGGTTCGGAGGCGTATTGTGTTATGCTAGCATCTGCTGTGTTTAGGTAGCCGAGCCAGGGCAGGTTGTCATGTGCCATGCTCGTGTGTTTGATCTCTTGTCCTGTGCAGTATGTCCTTGTAGCCACTCGTACACCTGATGAACTTGATACTGACACCTTAACAGCAGCTGATGTGTGGTCCTTTGGGTGTTCAGTGCTGAAGATATTCCTCAGCCACAGTGGGCCACATTCACAGAAACAGGTACCAATACATATGAATGCACAATGCTCTTCTATTTCTTCTATGTGTTCACTGCATTTCTACATGTACATGTGATGTATGCCCCTGTACCTAATTATGTTATATGCCCAATTGGATACACTCATTGACATGTTACTGCATCTGTTGTTACTTGGTGAGGTGTTACCTTCACTAGACAATGGCTCTGTTGTTTCTCTTACAGATGGCCTTCCTCCACATTTGGCACAAAGGAGGGTGCCCATGGGAGAGCGAGGGGGAGAGGGCAAAGGAGGAACTGAAGGTATGCATGAAGACGCACGCTTCAGCATATTTACTTGTTGCTGTGTCAACATGCACTTACCAGGTATACATGCAATGTGCACCATTCGGCAGAACAAGAACATGCGCTCTTGGCACTAGCCATACATGTGCATATGTATACATGTATGTGTACACTTCATGCAAGGTCCATTATACAGTAGCTTCATGCATGCGTAGTTCCAGCAGTTGGGTGATTAAAGTGAGTATGATAGTTAAAGGTATAGCTAGTGCAGTGGCTTCAGTAAGTCAGTGTTTTATAACTCTAGCCCCTGGTGGTAATGGCATGCAGTGATGTATGTATTTATCCTATTGCACAAAATGTCACACACTGTGTGAATGCTATGATTCATGCAGTTTCTACTTCCTGTAGCTTGGCCTTCTGGAGAGAGTCTATCCAAATAGGCCTCACCTGTGGGCCTTTGTGGGAGAGTGCTTGAAGGTAATATAAGCTATATGCACTGCCCAGTATATGCATATAATTTATACTGTGTCATGTCGATTTTGTTTTCCTGTAGTATAGCCATTCTTGGGCACTCACCTACTGAGTAGCTCCTACACCTTCTCCATATATTCCATGTGCAGGTATCTCCAAATGACAGAATGAAGTGCAGCAAGCTGTTAGAGCATCCCTTCTTTGCTTCGTAAAAGGCATATTCTTGCAATTAATTGCTGAAAGTTATAGTTAATTGTGTGCATTTTCTTTATAGGAGGCAGTTTACATGCAGAGTGTACATATATATTTATAGTACTGCAGCATTTAACTTATTACAAACAGAGTTTAATTCTGCTATATCATATGTATTGATCACTTTCACTGTCATAGGATATAGGTGTATATAATATGAAAGGACATGATTACTTTCTAGTAAGAATGCATCATAATTTTGTGTGGATTATTGAATATACATTCAATATTGTGCATCGTTATATAATTATGCCTAATTGCGCATGAATTGGCAGTGCATAGTAATTGGGGTATTTACTTGGAGAGATGGTATGTAATATGACAAAATGCTAGTCACAGGCAACAAACTGCATGCATGGCTATGTAGCTAGAAATGATTAAAGTGCATGTCATTTGACATGTATAACATATATATTATGCAGCAAGAAGGATCCAAGTATGAAGTTTGTCACATCCGATGTAACTTTACAGGACAGCTGTGTGGAGTAGATGGAGTGAAACTAACTACAGTTAATTGGGGGCTATATATAACTGGGAACCTTTAGATATGCTCCATCGCCGCAGGGTTAAAGGGCCACTGACATGCAAAAAAAAATAGCGTGTCAGTGGCCCTTTAATGTTTCAACCACCATGCAATATCCATATCACTGCTCCTAGGTGGCAGTGACCTGCCCTCCATCTCCGTGGCTAGCTATGTACAATGTGCACATGCTGCAGGATAGACTTCTGGTGCTGTAATTGATCATGCTGGGGAGGGGGGGGGGGGGGGGGGGAATGCACATGCACAAAGAGATGGTGCCCTCAGCAAGCAAGCTGCATGCTGCAGCCTGTACATAGCCCCGAGTTTGAGCTGCGTGCAGTTGTGGATAATTTTCCCTCTCTTGCCTGTCAATGTAGCCTGTGTGGTTGGAATTGCTACAACTGTCAGCCATCTCTTGCAGATCCATAGATCTATCAATCAGTAATAATTAGGAAAGTTTTATATATACATCAAGAACACCCAACTTTATGCAGCAGTTTGAGTACCAGGCAGTGTTCCTCCCTCCACTGATGTGCATGGTACACACTTCAGCAACATATATCCACATTGGTAAAATTGATGGAGGAATATATGCTTTTTTGGAGTTAAGTAACTCAACCCTCTCACCAAATAATGATCACATGCATCATAATGTATGCCTCTTTCTTATTATGACAAGTACACTTATATAAGAGTACTCTTGCAATTGATGTTGCACATGAAACCTCAAGCTGATCTGGTACCACACAAAACTTATTAAGGAAATGATTGTATATTATAGATTCGGGAACAGATTGAATGCACATTCCATGAACATACATGCAGGAACCCAATTAAGTGGAATGAAGCATGGTAATTCACACATGCATGCATAATCCATACCACGCATGACAAGATTAATCTGTACTACAATATGTATAATTACTTTTCTGAAAAGATTTAATTTCAGAAACAATTATAGCAATTCATATGCTATATATTACTTTGCATTTCATACTCTTAAGTAAGCTCGTAGAAATATTCAAATAATGCTTTGGGTACAAAATTTAAAGTGACAAGATATTTGCACTTATAGCAAAACACTATCAGCTTGTATGAGGATACAACTTTGGTGCATTATTGAAAGAACACAGAAATTGTTGCATGTTTGTATGTATTAATTATAGGCTGGTTAGCTCATCCTCGAGCCTCATCTGCCTCTCCTTCACTGCAGTCTGCTCTGGGGCACTGAGAGCAGACACAGACATGGAGATGGTAAACACAAACAAACACAGCACCCTGCAGCTGCAATAGGCAAATCAAACTCACTTTCCCTTCAGGTCAAACTTCAGTCCCTTCCCCTTTTCCTTCTTCTTCTTCGGTTCAGTCTTAGACACCCTGCCTTCCTGCTTTTTCTTAGTTAACTCTTTCCTCAGCCCTCTCACTTCCTCCTCCAGCTTATCATTTTCACCCTTGGCCTTGTCCAGTTCCACTTGCAGTGCAGTTGCCTTAGTCACACTTCCCTCCAGCTGCCTCCGCAAGTTACTCAACTCCCCTCGACATGGCTGTGACTCACCCAGCTCTTTGGGAACCATGTCCATACTACATGAATGAGTAACATACATGTATACAAACCGCATGGTATTGAGTACATATAATGTGTGAATGAAGAATAATATTATTATAATATCTGTTATTACAATGAAATCTATGTGATTATATGCATGCTGGCTAATCATATATTATAGAACACTACATGTGTATAGGCATGCATGCATGCACCCATGTGATATCCTACCTATCCTGTGTCCCTGCCTCCCTCCAGTCAGCTGTTAACTCTTCTCTTAATATTTCATGCTGCCTGTTGACATCACTCAGCTGCTGCTCAAGAGAAGACACCTCCTCTTCTTGTTCTCTCCTGCCTCTCACCACATCAGCTTGCAGCCCAGCAACCTGCTCCTCTAGAGCTGACTTCTCCCCTTCTAACTTCTGGACTCATTCCCTTGCTGCTGCCTCCCGCAAGCGGACTTCAGCAATGTTTTCAGTTAGCTGCATCTTCTCCAAATTTGCCCTTTGTATAATTTCCTTGATCTCTTCTTTGTAGCTCTGGGCTTCTTTTTCCAGGAGTCGCTTGTGCACTTCAGTCACCCTCAGCCTCTCTTCAGTCGCAGCAAGGGACTTGCTAGCTTCATGCAGTCTCTCCTCCAGAATGATCTTCTCAGCACATACCCTGCCTTTCTCTGCTTCCAAAACACGAGCACTTGCCTTCATCATTTCCAACTGCTGTGTTGCACAGGAATAAGGAGAGAGTGCATGTATATATACCATATCAGTAGCATGCATGCAATGCCATGCATATATAATACATGTAGCAACACAACGATTGCATGAAACTGAGTGGGAAGGCTTCAAGTGTTACAGCCTCTTATATCAGCCACATGTCCTGTCTTTGCATCCTCCAGTGCATTCTTCACCACATCTACCCCAGTGACATGGCTGGTGACATTGATGTCAAACTGGGGAGACAGTGGCACTGGTTTGCTCACAGCAGTGGTCACCACTGTAGGCCTTTCTTTGCATGCTATCCTCAAGAGGAGGGTGCGCCAGCCTCTCCTCCATTAGCATGGTGAAGTCTAGATGAATAAGGGACATGGAACTGTGCATGTGTGCATCGTTAGTCATGTATTATACTGAAAGTATAGCAAAGTACATTTATATATATATATTCAATTCAATTCAATTCAATTCATTGCACCACGTCAATAGGCACTAGGACACATCATGGTCCAATGTAGCACTGCACACATCATGCACCATGGAAGATGCAGAGATACAGATGAGTACCACATAAAGAAAAAACTATATACTTAATTAGGGTGCTGAAGTGCAGAGCGCTATTACAAGCTATAGGCATCTTGCTTTTCAGAAGGTGGTCGACCACAGTCTTGTAGTGAGGAATCTTGGACAGAGCGCCAATGAATTCTTTGAACCACGTCTCCTCTGGGCTCCTGGTCAGCTCTAGCAGCAGCGCCATCATCTTACCCTTGTCTGTCCGTTCGCCGTCCAGTACTGGCGAAACTCCTGTTGCACCGCTCGACTGGAGACCAGGTAAGGGAATATTAGGATCGCATTCACGCAGCCCACGATGTAGTTGTAGTTTAGGACGATCACATCGTTCGCTGCACCTCACTGCAGACGCGAGACCGTATCTCTTTCCTCTTCCATACGCGGTCGGCATAAACGCACAAAGATTATTGCACAACACTCTTAGGGTGTGTGGGTTTATAAAATTTAGGGGGTTCCCACGGGAAAGTACCTATTGCATCAGCCAGTAAACCAACACGAACTGCTCTAAAAAGCTTCATTGCATTAATCATAGCCATTCTTCTCCAGATGTGACAAACCTTGTGACTGTACGTTGACATGCATAATGGCTATATAAAGAAATGAGTCTGCATGCATATATGTATACACGCATGTTTTCTGCTTAGCTGTGTAGCTCAGAGTACAACCCACTGTGTAGGGGTTAGCTATGTACACACAATGTCACCACCCAAGTGTCTATAGTGTACACAGGTCACTGATTTAATTCAGGATATATTATTGCTGTAAATATTGTACCATACCATTGGTATGAGTTGTGTACAGACTGTGGTATAAATGTGTGAGCATGCATGCATGTCTTTGAAAACTGTAAGAAAAGAGTGTGAATTTATTACTACGTATACGATGCCATAGTGCCAAGAGTGTACCCTCGATAGTGCACATGAATGCAGTGTACATGTGACTAGTCTCACGTAGCCCAGACCACTTCCTCCCCTCCATTTTTATATTATGACGTCATCGGTCCGTTTGCTTTTGCCCAGCTAGTACATCGTGTAGCTACACGCATACACACTATATATGCTAGTTGATTGTGTAATATGTCAAACTCACACGCAGTGCTGATGACTACACAAGAACTTACAAGGACTTCTTACTATAATTAATTATAATATTATACGTTTGCCCACCATACTTGTTCCACCCATACTTACAGTATCAACATATAGTTGTGGTGTGTTGACACGTCTACCTGTGGGAGACGGATGCATGTCACTCCCTGAATTTCAAAGTACATCACATGCAATTGGGTTCATGTGTACAGTGTATTTGATTACACTAATACAATTTAGGACCAAATACCTTAAACAATTTTCATAATCAGTACAAAGTTTATCATAATAACACACTGAATGACAACCAGTTTGCTTCATTAAGTAAACTGGTTGTCATTCAGGACACAATAATTTAGGACCCATGCAGGACCTTATTAATCAATTTTCATATTAAATCAGTACAAAGTTCATCATAATACACAGCACAAAACAGTTATACAATTCCTAACCCTATTCCTAACAGTATAACCCTATTATGTATTGTCAATAATATGAAATTGGATTGTGCAAATGAGTCAGTCCCTGGCCAGAAGGAATCCTCTCAACTGGGGTCTGATCCTGTGGTCGCTAGGGACATTTAATCTTTGGAGCAGGCCAGGCACATTACATTAGGCTAATACGTAACTGCCACAGCTTATAAGTCAACACCAAACAAACTCTAGTGCACCTGCCTGCAGTTTGCAACCAACGATTAAAATTATAGAAGGTGCCGGATTGAGCTGCTTTGTAAAGCTAGTCACTTCAGAGTCCGTCACGATCACTGTTGTCAATGCCATCTTAAACCACTATTTGTGCCTTTTTGATTTGTGCTTGCAGACCATCTAATCGCATCTAACGCCTATATAATGTTATCTACAGAATTGCAAAAAGCAGCTTCACCAGTTTCCTAGCGAATAGAAATGAGTCATATTGTACTCAGAAAGAAGGACTTTCAAACTGCCAGGACGAAACTACCCACTTTAGCAAATGCACTGAACGGCGATTCCGTGGCTTTCTCGTGTGTCCTTTGCAACTGGTTGTTGAGCGTCCCTTACCAGTCTTACTGTGGCGATAGAGCTTGTTACAATTGTCTACAGCTACTGGCGCAGGAAATGAAACAGAGGTGGGCCATCGCCGTTGCTGGCTGCCCATGCATCTGCATAAAAATTATACGTAGTTAACACACGCCGTCTTACCTAATTCGTCGTTTGATTCTCAGTAGCTTCTTCCATCCTTTAAATTCTTTCTATGTGCAGAGTCCGAGAAATGATCAAGTGTCCAGGATGTGGAGCCGACATTACACCAGAGAAGGTAATTATATATTTGGATTGAAGACCTTGCTTTAATAGCAGCCATTACTTTATGAAATGGTGGTGTTCATTTATAGAAAGTTCTGCAGCAGCTATATAGCTATAGCTGCAATTATATACCTCTTTTCACTATTGCTTAATAGTTCTTCCCAGACAAAGCTGCCACTAGAGAGCTGAACGCACTCCATGTAGCCTGTCCAAATGAGGGATGCAGCTGGGAAGGGCAGTACAGTGACTACGAGGACCACTTTAACAAGTGCCCCCAGTCAAGGGTGAAGTGTACCTATGAGCAGTGCAAGGAGATGGTCTTGAGGAAGAACATGGACAAACACACCAAGAAGTGTGTCTTTAGACCTAGCAGGTGTGAGTGCTGCGAAGCAGAGACAATAAAGAACGATGTACAAGTAAGTAAATGTAGGACAAGGTATGCATGCATGGCCTTCATGTATTTCATGCAGTCAGCTATGCATGTACGTGGATAACGTGGATTATTTTTCAATCTGATGATTAAGTTGTACTTTTTACAGTTCATTTATGCATTAATTCATTCATGAAAGACATGTAGCTATGGCTATAAAGGTCAGTCACAAATTGCTTTCTTTTAATAGCTTCCTATTGATGAAACTGATCTACGGATGCCTCAGCAGGCTACTGATACTGGATCTGATGCTATGCAGCTTGTCCCAGGCCCATCCACATATTGTGAGGCTGACAAATTTGCAGTTGAGGTAGCATTTCCAAGTACTGATAATTGAACAGCCAGTGATCAACAAGCTATACAAATAAATACTGATCGATGTAACATAGTGTTACTTTAGAGTACGTATATGCAGCAATAGAACAGTTATACTGTAATGAGTTAGTGCATGATTAAGTTGGTCTAGCTATCCAAGGTCAACTATAATATAGTTGACCTTGGATGGCTAGACCAACTGGTTGAACTTGAAAGTCATTATACACAATAAAGCTAATGAAGTACTGCTAACTTATAAGTGAAAGTTGAAATGTAGTACACGATTGATGTCCAAACTTTTGCACTGAGGGGAGCATGATAATTATTTCAAAAATAACGGTTACAACAAGATGCACAGCGCAGCTGTTCAGCTTTCTCATAAAGGTAAGAACATGGTACAAAACTGGATCAAACACATAATTGATCCAGTTTTTACCTTGTGATTAGTGAAGATGTCACAAGATTGATCTCCTTACTGGACCATATGCATGACCCTACATTCCACACAGCAGTCCATGGCCAGAATGAGGTGAAGCAATCGTGCACAGGACTGTGCCTAAAATGCACACTATATGCTATAGTTAGCCACCACTTCATATCATCCGTTAGAGAGAACTGCAGACAGCCACAGTCAATGTAGCTGTTTCGCCCTGATTGGGGACTCATCAGTGCAGTGCACTCTCAACCCTTGCATGCAAGGTGCAGCTAGTGTGTTAGTAACATGCAAGCATCAGTTGTGCAATAAACACACTGTGTACTGAAATAAGGCAGTCTTAGGCAGATTTACATAAACTCCAGTGCAAATGACACACATAAGTGTATTCCAGGCAATACCAAGCCAACATCAGGTTTGCTGGGAGCGAATGTGGCTGTCTGAACTTCACAGTGAAGCACAGACCTACTATCAGTTGAGGCAAGCAAAGTCGTTCACAGACACAGACCTGGGCACACACAGAGGCAGACTAGGGCAAAGGGGCGCAAACAGCTACACACTGTAATACACCACACTCTGCAAGCAAACATGACTGGGCAGTCTGTTTAGAAAACAACACAAGTTTACTGGACACTAGCACACGACACCAGTATGACTAGGCACCTACTTACTAAAACTAGCTCTTGCACTATTAATCAACGGGAGACTTTCTATATACTCATATGACATGAGACGAAATGTAGGACCCTTCATATGTATATATATATCGAAATAGCTATGCCCCTTGTGCACGACTAGACACCTATGCCACATAAATGGTGTACAGGCACAAACCACCAACCTATCATATGATCAGAGCTAACTAAACAGCTGCAGGCTAGCAAAAATAAGTTTGAGTTCAAATCAATCGGGTAAGAAGATATTCCCTAAAAGGGAAAGGCACTTAGCTAGCTATAGCCAGTACATGTGAGTACTAGTCTCACGTAGGCTATGCTAGTACACCATGTGGGTTTGTTACATAATCATGTGAACATACTGAGTCACTGTCAGTGAAGTGCATACACACTTTTGCAGACAAGCACATACCCACTGTAGCTACGTACTGATCATACCTTTTCTTTCCAAAGTAAGGCGACAGGGTTAGCCCTGTACTAGCAACAAGTGAAGAAAGCGGGACAGGTAAAGAAATCTAGCCATTGTGCTACCGCCATTTTGTTGTATTGATGTCATCAGCCCACGCGGTTGTTTTAAGTTTGAAGATGCATCTTGGGCAAAATCAGGCTGACTGGGGTTGTGTTTAAGATCTATGTGCTATCGTAAGCAAACACGTTAGAATGTTAGGCTCAGCAGCTTCTCGAAAAGCAGTACTCAAGGTCTTTTGGTAAGTCTTTGGTTATGTTGCTTACTAGCTGGCCATCCTTGTATTCCTGCAAATTCGTATCAATGTAAACGGTATGAATACGGAACGCTATCCGCAGCAATCGCTCCGTATACGTTTTAATGTAAACTGGCCTAAGTCACACACACGCACACGCGCACGCACACGCACACACACACACACACACAGACACACTTCTGGTGGTCTGTAGCCAGGTGTCCCAGTGGGGTTGTTTCGGTAGAACTGCCTCAACACAGAGTGGCGGCTCCTCACTTTGGTCACATCAAAGGCAGAGTCAAAGTCAGACAACTTCACTGCAAACCTCTGTCCATGGTCACAGGTCAGGGGAGACACACAACCACACTGAGTGGTAGTGAGGAAGTTACTAGAAGAAAATGGGTGCTCCAAAAGTTTGCTGCACTGTGTCCTGTTCTTTGGGGACACCTGAAGAAGTGCATGATGAAGCTATTTGTACACAGCACAACACAGGACAATATGAAGTACAGTGTGTGGGCATATACGTACCTTCAAGCACTCTCCCACAAATGCCCACAAGTGAGGCCAATTGGGATAGACTCTCTCCAGAAGACCAAGCTACATGAAATGCAGGAAGCTTACGTGATGAAGAAAGCTGTTTATGTCGAAAAACTTGCAGATTCATGTGCAGACTTTACAACTAAAGTAAGGGACATTTCAGTAAAATCACAGCCAAGGCAAAATCATACAAGTGAACACTACACAGGCAACCTGAACATAACTCAAGTAAGTTGCCGAAGTCTATGACAGTCTTAAAGCAGAGCCCACTAAATTTATACAGATGCCACCTAAGGCAGAATGCCAAGTATGAGTGTGTGTGTGTGTGCCTCATACCTTCAGTTCCTCCTTTGCCTTCTGTCCCTCTTTCTCCCGTGGACATGTGTACGAGTACCAGTGGCCACCAGAACATACTGTATATAAGCAGAGATGATGAAAATCAGAAATATTTTGACATCTGACAAAAAAGAAGACAAAGACATGGTGAATCTGCCAAGGAAAGTCTACCCACCTCTCCCACACGCCACGAAATAAGTACGTTACAGAATAGTCCATAACAAAGTAATACACAATCCTACATACATACGTGCACACACACACACACACACACACACACACACACACACACATGCACACCTCTGGTGGTCTGTAGCCAGGTGTCCCAGTGGGGTTGTTTCGGTAGAACTGTCTCAACACAGAGTGGTGGCTCCTCACTTTGGTCACATCAAAGGCACTGTCAAAGTCAGACAGCTTCACTGCAAACCTCTGTCCATGGTCACAGGTCAGGGGAGACACACAACCACACTGAGTGGTGATGAGGAAGTTACTGGCTGCAGAGACAGGGGTAGATTAACCAGAGACAAGAGTGAAACACACAAGCTACATAATGTGTTAGATGCCCATGCATGCTATGGTGACAATATACAGATGGAATGCTAGGGAACTTACACATATACAACCAAGCGTACACGCGAGTGCTAGGCTGCCTGGATAAGCCGGGCCCTGGAGATCTATTATGTTATATAGTATGGTGGTACTTGCTTGCGCAAACCTGCAACTGATGCAATTCACTTCCGGTAACATGCACGCGGATTGGAGGTTTGCGCAGGTTTGAGGTTTGCGCATAACATATACGTATGCAGCAGCAGGATACAATCACAAGACATTATGGCCTTAAGGATCTTTGGCAGTTACAAAACTTTTTACGTACATGAGATGTTCGTGCCCAAAAGGTCTTGCAATCATTCCTTGATGCCATACATCAGCTCACAAAAGATTAATGCTTATGCTATCTCCAGTGCATATGGTGATGAAGTACATTGGTCTATGATGATTGCACTGCCGTGTACTTAAGGATAGGGATTTGACGTTTCAACATATAGAGGAAAATTGCAACAGCTACGTACATGGTCATCTGCCAGCACAGCACATTGCATGCTAATGTGCCTGCCCTTTCATGCCATGTGATACTGTTGAGCTGCCAAATCTTGTAAAAGGGCTACAAAGTACAGGTGATATGGTCTACACACACAGCAAACTGGCCATTTAGTCAGCAATGCCTCATAGCCTGCTTAAAAGGGTACATTAGAATGGTGTGACTCCCACACAGTGCACACACTCCATGTGTGTGTCCTCACGCTTGACATCGCCTTGTACGATGCCAACACTGTGTAAGTAGGAACATAGTCAATGCTGAAACAGTCATTCATCAATGGGTTGTGTTAAACAGAGGCCAGAGGTGTTAACATCAAAGCCTATATATGTCTACATACACAGTGCTAACTATTATGGTATGGTACAGTATAATACTGTAGCATACAGAACTGTATGTAGTACATATACTTTGCTAACTGAGATTCAATACTATACCATAGTACTAAATATGCCATATAGTTCTTTACATGTATAATCAGGTGTACGGTCTGATGTACAACACCCTTGCAGCAGACTGTAAAGAGCTGCACAGCTCATACATGGTGCTAGTGGTCACAAACATGTTGGTGGTTGCAGGTGCTGTATCTATGTACTCACGTTTCACATCATTGTGTACAATGCCGACACTGTGTAGGTAGGCCAGTCCCTTGAGAGTGCTCCTGAAGATGTGTTTGGTGTTGTCCACCACCAGTTGCAGCATGGTGGGGTCCTCCTTGTGCTGCATCAAGAGGTTGGAGAGGGCACCGTGGCCCACCTTGGTCAGGTAACTCTGCAGGTCTCCACTCATTCGAGGCATAAAGTGATAGCAAAGGAAGTGTGAAGGACTCTGAGGGTCCTCTTCACCCATCATCACTGCCTGGAGGGGGAGGATGTTGTCATGGTGTAGGGAAGCAAGGATCTCCACTTCCATCTGTCTGAAATGTGTCTGCAAAGGAACCATTATGTCAAGTTGCATTAATATGTACTCATCATGAAGAATAATTAACAAATTCAAGGTGACAGTTAACAACTGATCAACGGATGCTAAGCATAATATACTCTACAGATGGTTGGTGCTATAAATACATAAGCCAAGAAACAGAATGTTACCGTCACCCTGTATAGTCCAACACCAATATTCATTGGTTCTGAACACTTCCTACTTTTACCTACATACGTACAATGTATGGTGTACCTGCAAGGTCGTGCGGTTGTGGTTGGTAGTGCATGGTACCTGTTCGTACGTACTTGCTTTGGTGTAAGACAAAGGAAATGGCACTACCACAGCATATAACAACACCCATGTAAGACACATACGAGTGAATGGTAAACTGCTTGAGTCTTGGTCTGCTTGTTGAGTAGCAGTACCAAAGGGTACATAGCATGCACAACATTAAGATGTCCGTGGGTCCACAATGAATCATTGATACCGTGTGATGGGAGCTATGTATTACATCACTAATGCATGGTTAGGTACATAGTCTGACATGTGATGTATTCACACCACACATTGTGCTAGGGTACGGTCACACCACTGGCATTGTAGCACTGCTCAGATATGATCTGATAGTGACCCCCCTCACTTCCCCTCCCCTCCCCCCTCACCCTTCAGCATTCCTATAGCAGCACTGTGTGCACGTATGAAGAGAACTGCCACACCTCTGAATAGTAATACACAAGAATAGCCACATCTGTGTGTATACACAGGTTTATCAGCAATCAATATAAGGTGACAAAGGACAAAGGGGACAGTCCCCTGCACATTCCCTTACTTGCTCCTAATAGACGAAAACATACAAGTGTCTGCGCAAATACACTTCATTTTCAGAGTTTTATGCACACATTGCATGCGTGCACATCCAAAATGTGTCAACAATGTGCACATGCAAACACTCTAATCTTTCAAGTCAGTTATTTCAAAACCGTACTGTCTCAAGCGTGTGGTATACACACAGTATGGAGGACTATCCTACCTGCTACCAGCACACACTAGCCCAGACTCACACAGCAAATTATACACAATCTTGCAATGACGTAATGGCAACTTAGACACTGATACAAGCCGCCGCCTAAGAAACAGCCAGTAACCTGTGATACACCATGTGCAGTATTGGTATGTACCCCAGGCAATGACCGCACTTAGTTTGAGAGTGACTGGAAGGTTATGTAAATCAACTGAATTCACGGCGCCCAGTATTGCGAAGCAATTGCAAGGGTGTATACTGTAAAACTATCAGCAAAGATTGACACTGCTGAGCAAGACTACCAACTGGCCCATGCACTGATAAGGTGGCCAGGGGCTAATTGCATGCCTAGCCAGGCACTAGTTGGTGGGGTGACTGTCTATTGGGATGGGTGTGAACTGTTTGGGTGCATACCATGCATGTCTGGGCACAGGGTGGCACAGTGTATGCAAGTACATAAAGGGTCATGTGCACGTAAGGGTTCTCCATACCTGCTTCACCTATGTGTGAGAGGTGTATCCAAACATAGAGTCGCATGCTACATGCCGCCTGCATATCTACATACGTACATATGCCCTGTACTGTGCATACAGTGTATACAGGATATATACGCACCCTGCCCACTTACCCGTTTGACAACAAACTCTACTCCTTTGAAGTACACGATGGTAATGGTCCCATTACCTCCCTTTCCAATGCTTCTCTCCACAGCCTCCCGTGAGGGGAGGGGCAGGAAGGACCCCTCCTCAAATGCAGCAATACTCTGTGTGGGAGGAAGTGGATGAGGCCCACACCAGTCAACACCATGATTCACCTCTCCAGTATAGAAGGCATTCAACCGTGCATACAGCGTTACAATGTGAATGGTCTTCGCTGAGTAAGTACATGGAGAATGCAACGTTAACAGACTGTTGTTAAGTGCTACACCACAAATGACAAGTTGTACTGTGCAACAGCAACATCACAAGGAGTACACGAATGCATTTGGGAAAGAGACCAGCTCCACACACTGCAATCACACAGTAAAATCTCACATACCACTTTACAAGGAACAGTTTAACCCCGGTCAAAGCCAGCTTGAGCCCGGCTTAGTTAACCCAATTAGCACTTCCATGTTGAAGGGTAAAAGCTGCTCTGAATGCCAATGGAAAGTGCAATGCCATTTGAATGTCCCCTGAACACCACTTCTTCTCATTCATACAAAACACATTTCAATAACGACCATCCCAAGGGGGTGTGATGTAGACTTGTTTACATGAGAACTCACTGAAAAGACGATACAGCCGGCTTGGGACTGTTTTCCCTCAGGGATCACTATTTGGTGAGTTGGCCTTGACTCTTGTCTCGTACTGAGTGTGAGTCTCTTGACTGAAGATGTACCATCCACAAACACACCCAACCTCAGCCTACAGAAATAGGGATACATACAACAATCATTGACAATCATTCTGAACAGCTTGTCCATGTGTATGTACTGTACACGTGTGGTGATGAGTGCCTTACGTGTATGGAGGTTTATGTGCTCATTTTCAGAACATCACAGTACAAACTACATATACAACAGCACACTACTGCCCACATCATCATCATCATTTGTGTGGGCAGTGTACATAACACTAAGCAGATGTTCAAAGACATATGGCAAACACACACACACACACACACAGTCAACATGGCTGTTCACAGCCTGCTGAGAGCGTACGTATGTCTCATGAATCTCATCACACCTACTTTATGAGACTTCAACGCGCACATAAATGTACACCCACTGCATTTACTGCATGTTAATATATGAGCACTATGAATGTGCCAGTCTGCCAATGTACGTACCATATCAAATGGGTGTAATTAGTCACACCATCTGACCATTTCCAACGCAGTAATAAAATCAATGGCGTGTAGTTTGAGCGATGAGATGGAATGGATAAGCAGCTGTGTGAGGCAGCTCTAAGCTTGTGTAGACTCTTCATATCACATTCCATTTCCTAACCCAGTATGTGTGACAATATTTCTTCACCAATTCTGCACTTCTATTATCCTGGCTACTGCAGTCAGCGAGTCTGTGAGTCAAGTGACCAGCACAGCAAATAGTGTGTATGCTTACAGTACAAAGGTAACACAGACCTGCAATAGGTCGTACTGTAAGTTGAGAATACATGCTTGTTCAACAGTGCAAAACCCCAAAGGAATCAATGCTTGTCCTATGACTCTTGTCATTGTGCTGGAAACCTCCCACATTCCACACCTTGAACAATCACAATGTGGTACAGTGCATGGTAAACTGCTTGAGTCTTGGTCTGCTTGTTGAGTAGCAGTACCAAAGGGTACATAGCATGCACAACATTAAGATGTCCGTGGGTCCACAATGAATCACTGATACCGTGTGATGGGAGCTATGTAGTTACATCACTAATGCAAGGTTAGGTACATAGTCTGACATGTGAAGTATTCACACCACACATTGTGCTAGGGTATGGTCACACCACTGGCATTGTAGCACTGCTCAGATATGATCTGATAGTGACCCCCACTCCTCTCCTCCCCTCCCCTCCCCTCCCCCCCCCACCCTTCAGCATTCCTATAACAGCACTGTGTGCACGTATGAAGAGAACTGCCACACCTCTGCATAGTAATACACAAGAATAGTCACTTACATATATACACAGCACGTCTGTGTGTATACATATGCATAGGTGCATAGGTTCAGTGGCAATCAATTTAATATACATATGACAAAGGACAGCAGGGACAGTCCCCTGCACATTCCCTTACTTTCATCCTAATAGACAAAACATACAAGTGTCTTTACAAACATACTTCATTTTCAGAGTTTTATGCACACATTAGGCTTGAGTGCATGCATGCACATCCCAACATGCAGGAAAGACACACATGCACTACCAAATGTGTCAACAATGTGCACATGCAAACACTCTATACTTTCAAGTCAGTTATTGCAAGACCGTACTGTCTCAAGCGTGTGGTATACACACAGTATGGAGGACTATCCTACCTGCTACCAGCACACACTAGCCCAGACCCATACAGCAAATTATACACTGATGTAATTGCAATTGGAAGTATAGGGCAGCTGTTACTTAGATACCGTTGCCTAAGAAACAGCCAGTAACCTGTGACACACCAAGAGCAGTAATGGTATGTTTCCCAGGCAATGACCGCACATGTGCTGGGAGTGACTAAGATTGTGACTTCACAGTGCACAGTTGTGGGAGGCAATTGTAAGGTTGTGTATTGTGCAACTATCAGCAAAGATCAACACTGCTGAGTTTGAGGGAAGATGACGATGAGAGAAGAGGATAAGGTGACCAGGGGCCATTTGTATGCCTAGAGGGCACTAGTAGGTGGAGTGACTGCCTAGGAAGGTGAGAAATGATGGGTAAGTACTGTTGGGTGCATACCATTAGGGGTGGGCGGTATTTCGGTATATTTAGTTAACTTCGGTGTTTGCTGGATACCGAATATTATCGGTGGGTTGAATAGGAATACCGAGATACCGATTCTTTTCGGTTTTACTTGATATGAGCTACATTTGTAACTAATACTTCCATACTTAGGAGTGGTAGTCCACAGCACTGAGCAGCAGGCAGGACAGGCAGGAATTAGGCCTACAGTGAGAGGCTGTTTCGCCCTTTAAGTACGTAGAACGTGTCCTCACCTGTCGCGCTTCGTCGCTTTTTCGTTCTTCTTGAAGCGCCACCCTTCATCTCTGGAGTGAAACTTCTTAATGATGGTGAAGTTTCCGAGTACCCGCTGGCATCCGTCGGCTGGGTAAAGAAGTCTGCTTCGAATCTGAGCGTCGCTTGCAATCGGCCATGTTTTCATTTGCAATATACGGATTTTGCAATACAATATCCGGAGGTATCCTAACTTCGCGAGTATTTTTAGCAATGTTGGTTTGCAAATCTATGCTTTCTGCAAGAGAACAGTTGAAACACTTTCAAATACAGATGCAGTAAATCAATGAAAGCTAAATGGCCTATTTAGTCGGTTTTTAGTAATACCGAGGTATTTGTTGAAATAGTTATTCGGTATTGAAAAAAGTCAATACCACCCACCTTTACATACCATGCATGTCTGGGGCACAGGGTGGTACACAGTATGCATGTACGTACATTAAGGCTCATGTCTATCGGTCCTTTATAATTGCTGCCGCCTATATTGGAGAGGTGTGCTCAAACATACAAAGTCACATGCATGTCACATACATGTACCCTGTACTGTACATACAGTATGTATGTACACTGCACACTTACCCTCTTGACAGCAAACTCCACTCCTTTGAAGTACACAATGGTAATGGTCCCATTGCCTCCCTTTCCAATGCTCCTCTCCACAGCCTCCCAGGAGGGGAGGGGCAGGAAGGTCCCCTCCTCAAAGGCAGCAGTACTCTGTGTGGGAGGAAGCATGATGAGGCCCACACCAGTCAACACCGTGATTCACCTCTTCAGTATAGAAGGCATTCAACTGTGCATACAGCGTTATAATGTGAATGGTCTGTGCTGAATGAGTACATTGAAAATGTGACTAAACAGGTCGTCATAAGGCTCTGAAGTGCTACATTACAATGACATGGTCTACTGAAAAACAGCAACACCACAAGGAGTGCATGAGTGCATTTTGAAAAAGAACACCTCCACACACACAGCAATCACACGGTGGAATCACTTATACCCCTTTCACATGGACCTGCTTAAACTGGCAGAACCCAGTTTGAACCTGGGTTAGTTAACCTAATTTGTGAGTCCATGTTGAAAAGGTTATAAGCTGCTCTGAATGCCCATGGGAGGTGCAATGCAATTTGAACAGCTCCCAAATACCAATTCTTCATCTATCATTACAACAGACTCTCCCCTGGAGAGGGTGAAGTAGACGTGTTCACATATGAAATTACCGAAAAGACAATACAACCAGCTTGGAGCTTCTTTCCCTCAGGGATTACTACTTGGTGAGTAGGCCTTGACTCCTGTTTTGTACTGAGTGTGAACCTCTTGACAGAAGACGAACTGTCTACAAACCCACTCGACCTCAGCCTGTGGTGGTAGGAGTACATACATCAATCATTGACAGCCATTCTAAACAGATTGGTCCATGTACATGTGTGCACAGCAATGAATACCGTACATGTGTGGAAGTAGATGTACTCGTGTGCAGAACAACACACAATCTGTAGCAATGTACCATGCACAGCCCACATGTTAACATGCGTGGCTGTGTACACAACGTTAACATGAAGCAGCTGTTCACAGTGACACACACACACACGCACACGCACACACATGCACACACATGCACACACACAGTTGACATGGCTGTAGACAGCCGGCTGCAAGTAAACGTATGTCCGTGACTCTCATCACACCTGCTGGACTTCAATACATAAATGTACACCCACTGCATCTACTGTGGGCTACATATACGGGGACTATGTACTGCATACGTTAGTCTGGTTTGATAGACCAACCCATGATCAAAGTAGTAACTAATTCACACTGATATATGTATCAGATCAGAATGGGTGTGAGATGGAATGGATAAGCAACTGTGTGATGCTGCTCTAAGCTTAATGTAAAGTCTTCACATCACACCCCCTTTCCAAGCTCAGTATATGAGTGATATCACTTCTTCAGCTATTCCACCACTTCCGCCATTTCTACTCCCCCAGCCACTGTGACTACACGTCTGTGAGTTCAGTGACCAGCAAGGCAAATAGTGCATAATTATGTAGTAATTGTGTACACTCACAAAGGCAACACAATCTCATTATAGGTGATACCTTCAGAACACATTTACTCATGAAACCCCCAAACAACTGAGGCCTGTCCTGTCATTCACTGGAAGCACTCCCAACCTTTACACCTTGTAGGTACATATCATCACAATGGTGTGTGTAGTACTTCTTGCAGTACAGGGTCATAGCATGCACAACATTAGAAGTGTACAAATGGCTATACATAAGCAATCACACTCACTATTCTCGTGGGTTCATACTGCAAGTTCTGTCTCAGGCGGAGTCAGAACAAAATGGAGATCTGGCTACGTAAGCCGAATTTGTGAGCCACTGGATACAATGTGTGTGTGTGTGTGTGTGTGTGTGTGTGTGTGTGTGTGTGTGTGTGTGTGTGTGTGTGTGTGTGTGTGTGTGTGTGTGTGTGTGTGTGTGTGGACTTCTTGCTGCACCGGTACCGTCAATGCCCTGAAGGGGGTTGAACAGACAGCTTCATCAATGATAGCTGGCTACGTAACTAGGCTAGTTCACTGTAATCGTGACCAGGGCGCCCCATTTTAAGCCTTTGACGCTGTAGCACGTAGCTACTTGTAGCTAGGCAAAGGGAAACTAAACTGGTAGGTGTTGTTTGCGCCACAGAACAAGGTCCCTATCTTTCCATGTGTTCGCGTCAGTGCGGACCGTCCGCAAATAGAATGTACAGTAGAGCGCCCTTCGGCTTGCGACAGGATGAACAGTAAATGTCAGTTAGCCGAACGGCTCTCAAACTTACTGGAGAGTCTTACCAAGCACAGAGAAAGACAACCGAGAGCAAGACAAGTCAATACCATGGGCAAAAGTGTAACTAGCAGCTTTTTGATGGACCGCACAGGCCCCTATCTAACGTACTGGCCCGTCCTTTCTAGTCATAGACATACGTGGCTAGCCAGTTGGCTACTAGTTAGCTAACTAACTTACCTAGGAGACCTTGACGGCAGAGAGGGACCACAGGAGATTTCTGGGCTGTATGTGATTGCAATTGAGCGGCACTGCTCTTACATCTACAGGGCCGACTATCTAATGCTAGCTGAACAGCGAGACCGCTGACGCGTACTTATACACCGGTAGAGGTCTCTTCACCGGATGGACAAAGCCTCGACCCTAAACCAGGCCTTTTGGGATTATGACGTCACGCCTCCGCCTCCGCCTATATAATGTTACCTGCACCATCGCAAAAAAAGCAACTTCACCAGTCTGCCAGGACGAGACCAACCACTTTAGCAAATGGACTGAACGGCGATTCCGTAGCTTTCTCGTGTGTCCTTTGCAACTGGTTGTTGAGCGTCCCTTACCAGTCTTACTGCGGCGACAGAGCTTGTTACAAGTGTCTACGGCTATTGGCAGGAAATGAAACAAAGGTGGGCCATCGCCGTTGCTGGCTACCCATGCATCTGCGTAAAAATTATACGTAGTTAACACACGCCGTCTTACCTAATTCGCGTTTGATTCACAGTAGCTACTTCCATCCTTTAAATTCTTTCTACATGCAGTGTCCGAGAAATGATCAAGTGTCCAGGATGTGGAGCCGACATTACACCAGAGAAGGTAATTATATATGTGGATTGAAGACCTTGCTTTAATAGCAGCCATTATTGTATAAAATGGTGGTGTTCATTTATAGAAAGTTCTGCATGCAGCTATAAAAGCTATAGCTGCAATTATATATCTCTTTTTACTATTGCTTAATAGTTCTTCCCAGAAAAAGCTGCCACTAGAGAGTTGAATGCACTCCATGTAGCCTGTCCAAATGAGGGATGCAGCTGGGAAGGGCAGTACTGTGACTACGAGGACCACTTTAACAAGTGCCCCAGTCAAGGGTGAAGTGTACCTATGAGCAGTGCAAGGAGATGGTGTTGAGGAAGAACATGGACAAACACACCAAGAAGTGTGTCTTTAGACCTAGCAGGTGTGAGTACTGCGGAGCAGAGACAACAATGAATGACATACAAGTAAGTAAATGTAGGACAATTAAGGTGTGCATGCATGGCCTTCATGATCATGCTTATCATTCAGTCAGTTATGTGCACGGGAAACATATACTCTAGTTTTGATCTGATGATTAAGTTTGTGCTTTTTACAATTCAGTTATGCATTGATTCATTCATGAAAGACATGTAGCTATGGCTATAAAGGTCAGTCATTACTGAATTGCTTTCTTTCATGATCAATAGCTTCCTATTGACGAAACTGATCTACGGATGTCTCAGCAGGCTACCGATACTGGATCTGGTGCTATGCAGCTTGTTCCAGGCCCATCCACATATTGTGAGGCTGACAAGTTTGCAGTTGAGGTATATAGCATTTCCAAGTACTGATAATTGAACAGCCTGTGATCAACAAGCTATATGAATAAATACTGATCGATGTAACATAGTGTTACTTTAAAGTATGTATATATAAGCAGCAGTTATAGAACTTATACTGTAATGAGTTGGTGTTCTGTGTGATTTAGTTGGTCTAGCTATCCAAGACCAACTAAATGTGTGTAAGAAGTTTGATCCAGTTTTTGTACCATGCTCTCACCTATATGAGAAAGCTGAACAGCTGTGCGTGTATGTTGTTGTAATTGTTACTTTTGAAATAATTATCATACTCCCCACTGTGCGAAAATGTGGACATGGATTGTGTACTACATTGACAATGCATTTCTGCTCTATTCCAGGTGAACATGCATGGTTTGCATATATATGTAATACGCACTATATAAGACAAAATCATAATCCGCATGCGAGTATGCAGGGTATTAAGAGTATTGTTCCTCCTGGGAGGCTGCATGTGGAGAGAAGAATTGCAAGGAGTGGGACCGTTATCATTGTGTGGAGCTCATACCATGGCAGATTCAAAGTCAGACAACTTCACTGCAAACCTCTGTTCATGATCACAGGCTGGTCAGGGGAGACACACAACCACACTGATCAAGTGGTAGTGCCATGCATACTTAGGCTTTGCTGTACTAAGCTGTTATACATACAGTGTGTCGAGGTGTTTTCACTGCTATTGAGTGATGTGGTCCTCATCACGCTTCCTCCCACACACAGTTTGGCTGCCTTTGCTGAAGGGTCATTCCCGCCCCTCCCCTCCATGGCTGTGGAGAGGAGTATTGGAAAGGGAGGCAATGGGACCATTAGCTGACTGTACTTCAAAGGAGTGGAGTTTGTTGTCAAGAGGGTAAGTAGTCACACATATTTTGCAGTTAGGACATGGTACAAAGGCAGGTGTATTTTTAATGTGCTGTGTGTGCATGTGTGTGTGTGTGTGTTTGTGTGCATGTGTGTGTGTGTGTGTTTGTGCATGTGTACTTGACTTGTGATTATGCCTTCACCCCTATTCTCCCCTCTACCTCTATTCACAGAGCAAAGTTTAGACACAGGCTCACATCTGACAATGTTAACTCAAAACTTCCCACCTCCATGAAGTCCCCGAGAGCCACAGAAAGGGCTACTATTACGCATGTCACTGCTACCACACTTGAACAACCCAATTCACGCAAATGGTCAAAAGCTTCAAAAGAAGGATATGAGACAGGATGTATTATCTATTCAGTAAGACACAGCACCAGTGTCTCCGTCAGTATAATACAATTGATATCCCCAGTCTACTTTAGGGATGGTTGCTAAGTATTGTTGCTGTATTTGCCAGTTTTTGTAGACTCATTTGCATACCACTAGAAACATTCCAGTATCCAAAAGTAGATAGCTTGGGATAGTAATAATGATGGTCCCATCTAAATTGGGAAAGTTTCTGTGCAGATTTATATTCTGCTATAAATACTTTGCCAGTAGCTATTTATAGCAGTTCATCTAGCACTGGAAACATTCCCAAAACATACAAGGCCTCACAGAGACCATACCCCGTGCGCGTGAACTAATTTGAAGTAATTACTTATAGCTTAAATTTCGCCCTATGACCTTTGTATTTGACCTTTACTGTAATTTAATCTGTAACTGACCTTCATTTGACATTCCACTCTTTTCGGTATGTAGAGTATTGCTGCATTTGATGAGGGGTCCTTCCTGCCCCTCCCCTCCCGGGAGGCTGTGGAGAGGAGCATTGGAAAGGGAGGCAATGGGACCATCACCATCGTGTACTTCAATAGAGTGGAGTTTGCTGTCAAGAGGGTAAGTTTGTGTTATTACATAGTTATAGTGATTTAAGATAATTATGGGAGCAATCTTAGGGTGTTATGGTGAGTGAAGTGCTTAGGTGAGCGTATCTCACAGTATATACATATATGCTGTATAGTATTCACATTCTTGTGTCATAATCACTATATATAGCAACTGTTGCCATAGCCACTGGTAACTGTGCATTCATATAGGGTGTGTTGCAATATGACTGCATTGTCATTCAATGCCTTGCAATGAGTACTAACAAGTACAGTACTCATCTATTCACTGCTCAGTACTCATTGCTAGGTATCGCTAGTGTTCATTGCTACGCACTGCTCATTGCTCGTTGCTAGGCATTGCTAGCGCTCATTGCTAGGCATTGTTTACTTTCAATTTCATTATAATATTGTAAAGGTGCAAGCATTCGATGACTACATAAAGGGGGTTTACTGCATAGTCCATAGCACATCATTGCTGTATGGCACATATTACTTATGTAATGTCCGTTCTGCAGACACACTTTCGTCAGATGGAGATAGAAATCAAGTGAGGGCTTCTCAGCTGGCTCAGGCATCAGAAAGGGTTGGTTCTCTAATACCAGCTTCACAACAGGGTTGAAAACCTTGCCGACGTTTCGACCAGATGCTCTGGTCTTCTTCAGGGCGAAGATGCAGGAGATGCAGAGATGTACATAGAAATCCTTTTTCCTCAAGTTTACCATTCACTCGTATGTGTCTTACATGGGTGTTGTTATATGCTGTGGTAGTGCCATTTCCTTTGTCTTACACCAAAGCAAGTACGTACGAACAGGTACCATGCACTACCAACCACAACCGCACGACCTTGCAGGTACACCATACATTGCACGTATGTAGGTGCAAGTAGGAAGTGTTCAGGATCAATGAATATTGGTGTTGGACTATACAGGGTGACGGTAACATTCTGTTTCTTGGCTTATGTATTCATAGCACCAACCATCTGTAGAGTATATTATGCTCAGCATCCGTTGATCAGTTGTTAACTGTCACCTTGAATTTGTTAATTATTCTTCATGATGAGTACATATTAATGCAACTTGACATAATGGTTCCTTTGCAGACACATTTCAGACAGATGGAAGTGGAGATCCTTGCTTCCCTACACCATGACAACATCCTCCCCCTCCAGGCAGTGATGATGGGTGAAGAGGACCCTCAGAGTCCTTCACACTTCCTTTGCTATCACTTTATGCCTCGAATGAGTGGAGACCTGCAGAGTTACCTGACTAAGGTGGGCCACGGAGCCCTCTCCAACCTCTTGATGCAGCACAAGGAGGACCCCACTATGCTGCAGCTGGTGGTGGACAACACCAAACACATCCTCAGGAGCACTCTCAAGGGACTGGCCTACCTACACAGTGTCGGCATCGTACATAGCGATGTGAAACGGGAGTAGATACAGCGCCTGCAGCCACCAACATGTTTGTGACTACTAACACCATGTATGAGCTGTGCAGCTCCTTACAGTCTACTGCATGGGTGTTGTACATCAGACCGTACACTTGATTATACAATGTCACCTGCAGAACTATACGGCATATTTAGTACTAAGTCTCCGCTAGCAAAGTACGTATATTATGTATTACATTCAGTTCTATATGCTACAGTATAATAATGTAATGTACATATACACTGTATGCATAGTTAGGACCCTGCTATGAAGCACGAGTGTTGGCTCAGTATTGGTAGAGAGAAATAATTATAAATTGCATGCGATGTTTGCAAACATCACTGATTATAGTCTCTGTGTGCTAAAAACATATAATTATATGATGGACACATGTGCACTTCTCCTTCATCTCTGCAGCCAGTAACTTCCTCATCACCACTCAGTGCGGTTGTGTGTCTCCCCTGACCTGTGACCATGGACAGAGGTTTGCAGTGAAGTTGTCTGACTTTGACTCTGCCTTTGATGTGACCAAGGTGAGGAGCCGGCACTCTGTGTTGAGGCAGTTCTACCGAAACAACCCCACTGGGACACCTGGCTACAGACCACCAGAGGTGTGTGTGTGTGTGTGTGTGTGTGTGTGTGTGTGTGTGTGTGTGTGTGTGTGTGTGTGTGTGTGTCTGTGTGTGTGTGTGTGTGTGTGCGTCTGTGTGTGTGTGTGTGTGTGTGTGTGTGTGTGTGTGTGTGTGTCTGTGTGTGTGTGTGTGTGTTCATGTGTGGTATGTCAACTGCTTTGCTTTAACTCTCTCCTTGCATGGAGGGTATCCCAGAACAAGGCTACGTGCCAATAGGATAAAGACCTATGCATGCAGTGTACCTACTGAATAGTGAATAGCTATAAAGCTACACCATAACCAGAGAATGATCTATGCATAAAGCGTTTAGTGCCTGTTACGCAAGAAGCAGCACTATGACTTCACCGGAAGTATATTTCAAATAAGGTCACTGCAGCTGAGGTCATCATGCCCCAAATCAGTGCAGCTGATGCATTGCCTGATCGTAAGGTCACTACTTAGGGCTAGGGCGCGGAACATGTAGCACATTTTGTCGTCTTAGTTATACGAGAGCATCATGGAAACTCCACAGGGTAGTTATACCAGGAAACCTGTACTTTAGGTGAAAGGTGTGGATAACCGCTAAATTCCTTGCATTAACAGTTTCGGAGGGAGAAACCTAGTGATGTCACGAATGACATCACTGATGTCACAAGTGACATCACTAAGCTAGAGCCTACGCAATAGACCAGCACTCAGCTAGAGTGCTCATACAATAGACCAGCACTCAGCTAGAGTGCTTATACAACACACCAGCACTTCGAAGCACTCACACAACAGACTAGCTCTATGCTAGAGTGCTTACATAGCAGATAAGCACTTGCTACAGTTCTCACACAAGAGTCTTTGCCCAATGAAGTTATTCTCTGTATTCCAGTATTTGTCTACAGCATAAATCAAGTTGGTACTGAGTATGTGTAGAGCGAGACAGCGTGTGGAATGAGAAAATGTTTGTGGAGCGAAGCAGCGCGTCGAATGAGACTGTGTTAAATTAGCTACGTACGTAGCACGTAGAGTGAGACAGCGCGTGGAGAGAGGCAGTGTGTTGAGTAAGGTCGCGTACAGAATGAGACAGTGTGTGGAGTGAGACAGCGCATGGACTAAAACAGCGCGTGGACTGAGGCTGCGTGTGGAGTTAGGCAGCGCGTGGAAGGAGACAGCGCGTGGAAGGAGACAACGCGTGAATTGAAGTTGTGCGGGGACTTAGGCAGCGTGTAATGTGGCACACATGGATGCACCCCAACGTATCTTTACTAAATCATACTCTTCCAGTTCTGTAGGCCTGACAACAATAGCAGATACTGTCCTCGATCTGCTGCACTTCGGTTGACGAGCGGCGTCCTAACTTCCCTTTAACACATTGCTAGTCGATAACGTAAGTGACGTTTGTTGACGTCATCACAATGGCCGGTTTGTTGTTCAGGAAATTTTGTATAAAAAACCGGCATACTTAGAGCCCCATCTTGGTGAGTGTGCTGCACACCATCGTGTTTAGTAGTAAATATACCTTCATTTCGACTGAGAACAGAGGTGTGCTGTAGTCTCTTTTCGAGAAAATAACATTTGAACGTGCGAATTGTGGCAAAATTACTACCAAAAAGGTGTTTTTCTTTATTTTCTCTGCGAACAGATGCATATATGCCCAGTTCTCAGTCGATTCTGAAACTTTACATTTCCCTACACCTAACCCGCGCAGCTACGTGTGTTTCAGGCGTCGTCTAGATATGCCGGTTTTGCTCTGAATGTCGGCGAGTGTGCCATTTTCAACACCTTCAAACATCTTTATCCAAGCTTTCTCCGTTGCGCCGACTGATTTTTCTGATAAAGCTAAGATCATACTTCCTTCTCCTGCCATTCGTTTTTCGTAGAATCATTCAGAGAGCGAAAATATAATGTTTCTAAAAGGTGCAAATTTAGCGGCCATGTTAGCGGTTTCCAGGTATAACTGTCATGCGAAAAGTGGGTGATTTAAACATTAACTATCTATCGGACTGTTCTAGTACGAGGCGCATGCAATCCCTTAGCGATGAGGCTAGTCTGACCCAGATGATCACAGAGCCAACTAGAGTGACTCAAAACTCAATGACTCTTATCGATCATATCTATGCCTCAAACCCAGGTAGTTTTTTTGAATCAGGCTGCCTGGACGCTGGTGTGAGTGACCATCTCCTGGTGTTTACAGTCAGAGTGGGTGGGCATCCTCATGGTCACATAACTAAGACAGTTAGAGCCTTTGGTAAATGTAACAATGAATCACTCTTGGAGGACCTTCAAAGTGCATCTTGGGAGACAGATAGCTCTGACATCAATGTCAGGTGGAACCAGTGGAAGGAAGTATTCTTTGGGGTACTTGACAAACATGCCCCAATCATCAGCTGTCGTGTCAGGAGAAACCCACTGCCTTGGATTGACTTGCACATCAGGAAGCTAATGAGAAGAAGGAACAAGTTGAGGAAGCTGGCTAATGAAACTGCAAGCGAGGAAGCATGGAGGAACTACAGGACCCTTAGGAACAAGGTCACTTTGAACCTAAGACGAGGGAAGCGTGCTTACTTTGAATCACTGGTCTCCAAATCTTCTACAACAACACGGGATGTATGGAAGCAGCTGAATAGGCTCCTTGGCAGGAACAAAGGGGCTGGGTCAGCTGTTAATCTCGAACATGGTGATAATATAGCCAGCAGACTCAGCGATCATTTCTCTGGATCTGCAGCGACTGTACCCCCTCCAGACCAACCCCCTACCATCCCACAATACTCCAGCTCCTTCCGCTTTAACTGTATCACCGAAGAGGATGTTCTTTGTGCACTGTCCAAGCTTGATCCCTCCAAGGCAACAGGTGCCGATGCACTTAGCGCCAGAATACTCAGGACTACCGCTCCAGCAATCAGCAGCAGTCTATGCAAGCTGTTTAACTACAGTTTAAAGACATCTCAGATCCCTACTGAGTGGAAGGCTGCCAATGTTATCCCGGTTCCCAAGTCAGTGAATGCTCGAAGTGTGGACGAGTATCGACCCATTTCTATTTTGCCTGTTGTGGCCAAGGTATTTGAATCCCTGGTCCACACCCAAGTCTATGGGTACCTCAAACATCATGACATCCTGCATGAATCTCAGTCTGGGTTCAGACCAAAGCATAGCACGCAGGATGCCCTTCTGAAAACTGTGGATGATTGGAGGCAGAGTCTTGACAGGAACGAGATTGTGGGATCGGTATTTATTGATTTAAGCAAAGCTTTTGACTCTGTATGCCACACACTACTGATGGGGAAGCTTGCTCGGTATGGGTTTGGAGGGGACTCATTTCTTTGGTTCCAAGACTATCTTCTTGGTAGGAGGCAGAGAGTTGTCGTTGGTGGAGAGGCATCAGAGTGGACTGATGTATCTGCAGGAGTTCCACAAGGATCCATCCTTGGACAACTCCTATTTAGTGTATTTGTGAACGACCTGCCATCAGCCCTACACAAATGCAAAGTTATGATGTATGCTGATGACACCACAGTATACTACTCTCATCTGAATTGCCTGGAAGTACAGGATGTGCTTACAGAGGAGTTACACCACCTGTCATCATGGATCTCTAGGAACGGCCTAAGAATGAATCTGAGGAAAACACAGTTCATGTGTTTATCCAGAAAGGGCCGGGAGAAGGAAGCCATGAAGTTGGAGGTTCAGGTGGACAATCAGGTGCTAGAAAGGCACGATACTGTTCAGTACCTGGGTGTTATTGTTGACAAACAGCTAAATTGGAGGAGGCACATTGAGTCAGTCAGGAGGAAGTGTCTGTCTGCCTTGGCAGTACTCTACAGGGTCAAACGCGCACTGCCTCCCAGGCTGAGGAAACTCCTTTACCAATCGATCGTGCTCCCACACCTGGATTATTGTGCAGTTGTTTGGACTGAATGTTCGAGGGAAGATGCCACAACTTTGGAGCGTGTGCAGAAGAGAGGCATGAGATTTATTTTAGATGAAGATTATGGCTGTCCGTCTGCAAGCATGAGGTCGAGGCTGGGCTGGATGACCCTTCACAACAGAAGGAGGATGCAGAGGGTGGTGTGCACCAGAAGATGCTTAAGAGGTATGGGACCGAACTATATGAAGAGAATGTTTGCAACGAATGAGAGCCTTGGGCTGCGGAGTGCAAGGAGGCCAAATGATCTGCATTTGAAACCATGCAAGACCAATTGGCTGAGCAGGTCCTTTGCTTACTGTGCAGGGCAGGATTGGAACAGTCTACCTTTGTCAATCAGAGATGCAAGTGACACTACTTTTAAATCAGCCTTAAAGCAATATTTCATTGACCATGACCTTGGATTGAACCATTGAATTATGTTATGACAATGCAATTTATCACAATTCAGTAACAGTATATTATTTCATGTTCTCCCTGTTGTCTATGCTTCATGTTTTCCCTGTTGCCTTTATCCTACTGTATCTTGTTGGGTCCCCCATTCACACCAGCCTTGTGCTGAAGGGGTAACCTTAATAAATACAATACAATACAATATATCCAACTAAATTCATGATTAATAACTAAATTCATGATCAGCCCAAATATCCAACTAAATTCATGATTAATAACTAAATTCATTGATCAGCACATGCATATGCTCACAGCACACTTCACAGGACTATTCAGCACACACCACCATCTCCTACAGCCACTGCAGTCAATAACAGAGCTGATGAGCACACCCAGCAAACCAGTATGTGGCTTTCTACCTCACACTTCTCCTGTGAATGTGTTATTGAAGACATAGAAAACATGACAAATAGTGAGCTACCAATAGAGGCTGAGGGGAATTCCCTACCCACACAGCAAATCCTGTCAGGAAGGGTAACTTGACCATGTACACAGAACTGAATAAATTTAGTTATTCCACTACACTGTAGTATGCATGGTCGTGTTGCAAACTATACCAAAATTGTATGACAAGACATAATATGTATGAATGCACATAACTATTCTGCACGTATGTTACCAATGGCAATAATCCTACACCAGGTGTATGAGATGTATGTACAAAAACTGAGCGGACACATAACACTGACAATCAAAAGGAGGCAGGAGGCAATGTGTACTAGTGTGTTAGTGATGTATTAGTAACGGGCTGTAGTAGCAACACAGCTCGAGGAAGACATCCTAGTCTTCTATGAAGTATGTTCACAGCCCCTTTACGCAGCTGCTTCATACTTACTCTAGACAGGCATGTGGAAAACAAAAAGGTCACAAGTACAAATAAGAAGCCATATATAGACATGTATGATTAATAGTGTGTAATGTACCTATATCTGCACATCATCCGGTGTGAAGCTGTGTGCGAATGACCTATGTGCATTGTGTATTGACTATTTGTGTGGCTGTGTAAGTACATACAACCATAAACAGCTGAAAGTTGCACTTTTATGCAACTTTGCAACTTTGCAATACACTTTCCTCAAAATACAGTATGGCCGGAAATTTTGGCGGGGAATTTATTTTGGCGGATTGGCGGTTTTGAGAGCAATCCGCCAATATTTCTTCTGCCAAAATTTGTGCAATCATATAGTTTTCCTGCTTAACAAGCCTGGTTGCGCCAGGCTTATAGATTTATCGTCAGCATGGAGTTCACAACTAACAGCAGCGCGAGGACACTACGTTTTCAAAGAGTTTGCACACCGGAGGTGGAAGAAGAGCGCGAGAAAGTCGTATGCAATCTGAACGGCATCGTATATGCGGTCGCTGTGAAGACTGGCGTTGAGATCATTGTCGGTAACTTACTGCGGCAGATTTCGGCAGCCTTTTCTCTTTTTCTGCGTTGGAGCGGTACAATTGTGTGCGAGGTCTTGGCTTGGGGCGAGCGTCAGCAGATCAGCCAAAAGGAGGCTTGAAAGCCTTTGTACGTTGCAGCACTCGTGGGAAAAGCTAAGGATTGAAACGAAAATATCCCAATTATGGTCAAACAACAGTGCGTGTACTCCTCAGACAGAGACTCTTCAGCAATCTAGCTCTGTTCGTCTGGATTAGCCATTTTGCTATGAATATCATTATGGCACAGGCTTTGCTAAACCGCCAAAGTAAATTCCGCCAAATACACATATTTCAGCAATCCGCCAAAATAAATTCCCGCCAAAATTTCCGACCATACGGTACCTCAACCCATTAACTGCCACCCACTCACTTGAGCTAAAATATGTTGCATTTTCAACCAAGATCACACAGACAAACACAAGGCTTCGTTATTATGTTTCATCTTTTTAGGCACCTAATCCTTCATTGTCATGTGCCTTTCCTCCTCATCACTGCTCTCCTCCTGATGGAGGAAAAGAAGGTACAACACACTCAATAGACATTCGGAAACACAAACATGCATTTAGTGTTGTCAACAATATCATGACCACAATGATAACAGCTGAAGACGATGACCATTATGTTTATGTGTACATACAATACACAAACAGAATCTCTCATCTTTCCCACACGCTAGGTTACAGTTTATATCGAACCCTATACAAGAAACAATGATGTCATTGAAGTTCCTCATGCACAATAGCCAAAACAGGTATACTTCAAACAGTTTAGTGCACACATGTGCTTGTGCTAGTACGTAATTCAATACCACACACATTATCACCCCAAAGCAGTGTTAGGTCAGTTAGGTGATATGAGGGCAAGGAAGAGACCATAACAGTGTGGAAATTGCCCGGATTATCCAGGGTCAGCCATTCAAGTTACCAGTTGGAGATCGTGTGTCTACCAATAGTCAAATTCATACCACGCAAGGGGACAGAGTAATGGCACGTATTCATAATTTCAAATGGAGCCCACCTAAAATTTTCCAAGCTCAGTAGACTAATGTCTGGTTGCTTGAGTTTGTTATTGTAAGAGCTGTCAGTGTCTGCCTATGCTATGCATATTCCAAAGTTAAAAATGGTGATCAATTAACTGGCAGACCTTGTGGTAAGTAGTGGAGTTTCCAGGTTTGAAGCCAAAGCATGTTTGGCTTGGTAAATATAAGTGCCCAAAATTGACGCTTTCCCATACATTACATAGGCAAGGGGGCAAGGGTGCCCCCTTGCCTATGTAATGTATGTATGTAATGTATGCGAAGTTGTGAATGCTTGTATATTTACTAAGCCAAACGTGCTTTTGGCTTCAAACTTGGAAATTCCACTACTTACCACAAGGTCTACCAGTACTGAAAACATTGGATCACCAGCATGCTTGGAAAATTTTAGGTGGGCTCTATTTGGAATTATGAATACCTGCCATTAACACTCAATGGATAACCTCCAGTCTGCTATCCACCCTATGCAACCTACAAGTCGCAAAGGTCTTTCCTGTCACCCACAGGGCAAACGAGGTTAAGAAGAGGGAGGCTAGATAGTGCCAGAAAAGAAAGGCCTCCAGTTAATTCTAACAGAATATCAGGTTACAAGCTCGGAATAGCAATGGCACATGCATCGGATTACCTGGTAACCTGATAGCCATCTACTGTTTGACATTTGTTTGTAGACATTTGAACCGCAATGCTATGACAACTACAGTAAGTATGCACAGCTGACTAGCATGTGTTTGGAATAACATCCGAGCAGGGTCTGTCTTTCTGCTGCCTGAAAGCATCAGTAAGTAGGATAGTCTCCCATAGGCAATTGTAATAATGTACTTTCCCAGAATTGCCCCCCACAAGTAATCTTATATTTAACACCTACACACATCTGTGTCTATGCACCATGGTACGTATGTATCAGGCATAACAGAATGTGAAAATTCAACATTTGAACATTAATTTTGTTAAAGAGCAAACGAATAAATGATTTGGTGGTTACATTATGGACATGACTGTATCATCGCACTAAAGGTTACATAGAAGTCAAACAGAGCCAGCAAATGGAAGCGACAATTAATATGGCAGTTGGCCACGGACTGAGGATGGGAAATGGCACGAGTAAACTACACAAAGATCAATACATGCACCTCAATGCTTGGAGAACACATTTAAGGAGGCTATCCATAATCTTTGGAGTTAGGTGGTGTTATTTCTATGCTTCAGAAATTTAAGAACAAACACAAGCTCTACTGAATGAACAGACAACACCTTACATGCATGTGCATAGCATACACAGGAAGTGCTCACTCATTGCAATAATATAGGCCAGGAAGATGGCCTACACTGGCTTTACACTCAAACAGACAACTGTATGTACAGTAAGGCACCAGCACCAGTGATGCAAAGAGTGCTTACCATATATATATTGAGATCGGACATACATTTACATATAGTATGAATACATGTCTGTTGGTGCATACAATCAGTGTAGTAATGTCTACACATTAGGGTACACCAAACTATGGCACATACACATTAGTGACATTACACAGCACTACGTACTGTATATGCAGTAGTACTGAGGGAATATCCTGTGTGACATCTGGTGATGAGCCGCACTCCACCTGTCATACCTGGTACTAGAGGAAGTGGTCATGGTGAAATGGTGCATCAGTCTCGGTTGCCTACACACACACACATTGGTGTGCACCATACCATGGCACATCCACACAGACAGTCTAGCTATTGCCCGTGCATAAGTCACCTAACCCACACCAGTGTGTAGTCTACCACAACAAGTGGTGGTGTGGTGCACACACATGGTCACTAGCACAGGCATTTCTTCAAATTATTGCCTACAGCACTCACACGCCGCATCCCATATCATGTGCCACATATCATGATGTGAGGACACCTCTGCTGTAGGCACACACTGACTGGTATCCGGTGCAGCCTTATAAGCTGTAATTGGCACTAGCATAATGACTTAACCCTTGACACATTTTCTCTTAAATGGCTGCTTAAGGAGGCAATGAATGGGCACACATCATGTGCCACAGTAATTCATGCCAGAAAGGATGACTTGACTGAGTACGTACAAAAAACTGTGGTACAT
>OZ025869.1:14688458-14718458 GCA_964019415.1 Ianthella basta | reverse complement strand
CTCCTTGCATATATACCTCCTTAAAAGGATGATTTGGACAGCCCAGTTGATAGTGTTGCTTGTGATGTTCCTCGTATCGTCTGTAGCAAAGTAGGGATCTGTCAGTGGAAGCTGTTCTTCTGCCATTGTATTTGTACTGTATCTGTGTAGAGCTTGGAATTGAATTGAAAATGAAACTAGTATTGATCACATTGTAAGGGACCTCACAATACCATTGGCCATCAACCATTATGGAGGGGTTTCAATGGTGTTGAGTAAGTAGTTGTGAAGTAGATGGTTTGCGTATACAGCAAGTAGCCAGCTCCCATGATTTGGAACATAAAATGTTAGCACTTGCCTTTAAACTGCATTGATATTGTCAGCTTATTCTCAGCTTATTCTCATTGTCAGCTGATATTGATTCATAATTATAAGTGGTGTGTGTGTGTGTGTGTGTGTGTGTGTGTGTGTGTGTGTGAGAGAGAGAGAGAGAGAGAGAGAGAGAGAACACGTGTGTGTGTGTGTGCGTGTGTGTGTGTGTGTGTGTGTGTGTGTGTGTGTGTGTGTGAGTGTGAGAGAGAACACGTGTGTGTGTGTGTATGTGTGATGCGTGTTAAATGTACATGTGTATGTGCATGGAATTATGCCTTATAAGCCTATCAGGTATGAGTATCAGGACATGGAATGTGTAAAAATATATTCATGCACACAAAACCTACCATTTTCTCATTAAAACACCACTACCATGTGGTTACTCTGAAGTGCCTATTGTTTCAATAGTCGTTATGTGGCAATGAGCCTCCACAACATATTTATACAAGTAAGAGAGTGTCCTGCACATGTGTATGTGTGCATGTTTACCTGTACATGCTGGAGTGGTCAGTGCTGTATCTTGGAAGCAGCCTTTAACCCACTTCATTCAGTTACTCCCAGATCTGTACAGGATCACATTATGCATTAATCCAAATCATGTCTTTTGATGATTCAGCTGTTTATACAATTTTTACTATACACAGATTACATCAGAATCACTGTCAGAGGACTTGAAAACTCAATATCTTCTAGGGAGAGGGCGTGACCCCACACCCCCTTAAGAGCTCTGCCTTTGGGCACTACAGCATCTCTGATTCAAAATCTACTTCCTAGACAGAACCCCAGCAAGTGTCTGTAAACTGATCAGTCCAAATATTCCAAAGCCAGAGGCTTGCCAGTGTGATGTGGCATGTACACCATACACTACACTGCACTGCACTACACACACACACACACACACACACACACACACACACACACACACACACACACACACACACACACACACACACACACACCACTTATAATTATGAATCAATATCAGCACATTCTCACTATCACTGTACGTATCTTTTATTATAATGGAGCTAGGCCGATTTTTTGTCCGCACTAATCTCGGGAACCGTGCGGAGGGTTCGCAGAAAACGCGATCCGAATGTCGAAGCGCTATCCGGAGGGTGTTTTCGGCTGAGTTTCCCTGCGAAAGCTTGCGAAATGAAGGTTTTGCGCCAACTCGCCATACGTTACTATAGGACGCCATTTTTGTTTTACGGTGGAAAGCGAAGTAGATTACGGTATTCGCAGCTGATTCTTTTGTTACAGAACTCCTCCTGGGGAGATGGTGCGACGGCTTCTTTGCTATAGTTTTAGCACAATGTAGATGGCTGTGGGTGATATAAGCTATATAGCGGAAAGCGCCGTCTTACGCGAGTGAAAGCGGCTCGATGGCGAAAGGATGGGCACAGGTTATGCCAGTCTGGCGCGCTAGCCCCTACTTCCGGCCCCCGATTGCGCGTGGGCATAGTCTCGTTCCCAGCCCCCCAAAGGTGGTCTGGCACATTTGCTCGATATTCTGATTAATTAAAAACTTTCGGTATGTTGCGTCACATGCATGCAAGAAGCTCAATGATTGGGGCGCTTGCTAGAATGGCCTCAAGGGGCGGTAACGGAGATTGAGAAACTGTACCAGGCCACCGTTCAGAATTGTGAAAGCGGTAAAATTGGGTACAGTTTGATCTCATTCGATAGAATACCTAAATATGACTCACGTAGGTGAGCGAATGAAGCTGCTAAATTGCGTATCGCAAGACGTGGAGGCGCTTGCCAAGATTTTGGCAAGCGCCCCAAGGGCGGTATCAAAATATCGAGCAAATGTGCCAGACCACCTTTCGGGCCATTGCAAAATGGCGGCCGGAAGTGGGCTGGGGACGAGACTAGCGTGGGCAGGGAAGGTAGGGTCTAGCAACTATTGTCAATTTCACACCTCGGTTCGACCAATGAAATCGCTGGCAACCGAAATCACACCGCCAATTATCCTGCTTGCCGCTCCGCGGGCGTCTACCGAAGGTGAATGTGCGAAGATGTCTACAGAACGCTCGCTTCAGTCCTTGCTACAATCTATGGAACCCGCGGTCCTGGACGAGTGCATAAGCACGGAAGCGCGGACACTGGGCTTCGCAAACCTAAAACCGGAGCAGCACCGCGCCGTGTGCGCCAGCGTGCTGATCCACGAGTTGTACTAGTTTGCTCCTTGTAGCGTCTAACTCTGCCTCCAGCCTCTCCACTTTCGCAACCATGTCACTGCACCGCTTGCAAACTATGATAATAGCGTTGCCTGGCAGTTTCAACGAAACCTGGCTTATTTCGTCCAGCTTCTGTCCGAGAGCGGTGAACTCGAGCGCCTTAGAGACCCTTCTCCTCTCCTTGTGCGGCACTTGGACGGCAGCGCAGAGGCAGCATGTTGTTGGGAAGTGACTGGAGTCTAATTGCCTCGCCATTCGTATTCCTTCCCTTCATCGAAGTCGTTTAAGCACACCAGCGATCGCTTCACACCCGTTTGTACGACGTCTCCAGTAAACGCCCTCGGCGACGATTGCGCAAGGTGTGAAATTGACAATAGTTGCTAGACCCTACCTTCCCTGCCCACGCGCAATCGGGGGCCGGAAGTAGGGGCTAGCGCGCCAGACTAAGGTTATGCGGGTTGTAGGCTTGCGCAATAACCTCATGACGTCATCGTAATACGTTTCATACAAACAAAGCAATTTGCAACCGTTGCAGTGCGCATATGCCGAACATTAAGGGCTGCACCGGACTAACCAAGAAGTCAAGGCATTCAGGGATGATGAGAGCTCTTAGGAACCGACGACAACTGTCAGCACTTCAAGACCATCACTCAACCTTCACTCACAGGAGTCAGCACCAGGGGAAAAGCAGGAGCCAGCTCAAGGGGAGTCAGCTCAAAGGGCCAACCAGGAGTCAACTCATGACAACCATGAATCAGCTCAAAGAGGCCATCATGAGGTCAGTTCTGTTTTATTTGGAAGGCGGCACAAGACGCTTGAGCTTGCAGAAGGTGATTCGTGGTGGAAGAGGAGGTAGCTGCATGCAACTCTATAGCTAACTGCAACTGCAGCGTCTATAGCTATCACTCAGTAGTAAGGTTTGGAAGTGCTTTGCATCAGAAGCACTGGCATCGGAAGCACCTGCGTTGGGTGCCGGAGCAGAGGAGCTCTCTGCTAGTATCAACAATACAGTATATACCAACTATCTTATTGTCAGAAAGGGTTGTTCTCTAATACCAGCTTCACAACAGGGTTGAAAACCTTGCCGACGTTTCGACCAGATGCTCTGGTCTTCTTCAGGAGCATCTGGTCGAAAGGTCGGCAAGGTTTTCAACCCTGTTGTGAAGCTGGTATTAGAGAACTGCCTTTCTGGTGACTGAGCCAGCCGAGAAGCCTTCACTATCTTATTCAGGGCCGTCGGAGGCAATTTAGAAGTGGTAAGGCCATTGGGTGAAGGATACAAAATGTCGTGAGCGAAGCAAGCGAAAAATGTTTTAGCTACTTTTCATTATCATACAGATAATGCTTGCTACGGATCTGTGCCTCAAGAATAGTGATGCCTTTGCTAGCCCAGCATGCACTCTCGATCAGTCAGTAAGTCGTTTTAAGAGGTTACATAGATTTCACAATGATATCAGTGATATACAGCAAAAAGCAGCTAAATCATGTTTACTAAACGTTCAGCATTGTATGAAGCTAGATACGTGCCCATGCATAGGCTACACATACGTATATATAGCTAAATATTAGATACAATAGCTAGTCTTTGATTTAGCTAGCTAGCATTTCAAAGTTGCTAGCTATTATGCAAAATCCTCACCTGGTATACCAGCTCTCTTGGAAAGTTCGAGAAACGATCTTCTTCACACCGAATTGACGCTTAGGGTACTGAAAACCTGCGCGAGGCTGATGAGGCTTGTCACCTATTGTCGGCATTTCTTAGGTCCACGTGCTTCGACGATGAGACCATTTTGAATTGTTACATCGCCGTTAAGGGTATAGCGATTCGCTGACGTGTGGTGCTACAAGCCATGCTTCGTAGCGCCAGGTGATGTGGGTCGATTGCCTACGTACGCGCTGCTGGCCTCCATCTTTATTACGTTTTGAATCGATTACGTAACAAAACATGGCGGAAGAAAGGAGCGTGCTTGCAAATCGTGAAGTATTGGACCCTACTTGATATCTCCTGTTTCATTGCATCTGCTAACAACCTAAGATCATTGATTCTTTGTTTCCTCAACGGTTAGTTAAGGTAGGGTAGGGGTTATCTGGTTTAGTAGCTAAAAACACTGCTTTTGAAAATTAAAAAAAACCTGCTAGCTGTTCAAAAAGTGGTACGGCCATGGCCGTACCAGCCGTACCGCCTCCGACGGCCCTGTTATTGTCACCACTAATCACATTTACCCAATGCAAACTGTGTATACAGAAGTGTTTGTGCTCCTCATGGATTATTTTTGGGGTTTACCTTTTAAGGGCAGTCTGCTGATCAATGAGCAAGGGGGACTAGTGGAGGGCGATTCGTCTATTGGCCACAACCAATGAATACAATTAAACACTCACTAACTAACGGTTTGTACAATGCGCTTGTTTACTTAACGATATCATCGCCTTATAATAAATCGTGATGAAAAGGTGTGTCATTAGGCGGGCCTGCAGTTTTATCCACGGTCTCGGAAGAAGCTAGCTATCAAGTCAGCTTCTGCCTCTGCCTCCTCCTTCTCACTCACGAGCAGCCTGTGAACCCGCCTTAAGAGTCGGCCAAACGCGCGAAGCATTCCTTGCTTCAAGAACAGCTCTCTATCGCCACTAGTAGCAGTTCAGGTACAAGGTGAGCAGAGGGGAAGAGAATAGGGGAGCATGTGCGATGTAGTACGCGATCTCCGTTTGCCCACAGCGCGCGACGTCCGCGCCAAAAAGCTAGGCCAGAACAGTCCAAAGCACGCAGCTAGCTGCAGCGAACGTCCCGAGGGAGACTACCAACTTGCCGCCAGTCACCGACCTGCGCCGCCAGTTTGTCCTGTGTACTGCACTGCTCTGCGCCAAATTAGAGCGAAGTTCAGCCATGCTCGCGCGTTCCCAGCTACACCAGACCGGCACAGGGTAGTTATAACATGAAACCGCTAATATAGCAGCTAACTTTGCACCTTTTTGAAACGTTATAATTTTGCTCTCTGAGTGACTCTAAGAATAAAGATTGGTAGGATAATTAAGTATGATCTTAGCTTTATCAGAAAAGTTGATCAGCGCACCGGCAAAAAAAACGGCATATCTAGATGACGCGTGGGACCCACGTAGTTGAGCTGGTTAGGTGTAGGAGAATGTAAAGCTTCAGAATCGACTGAGAACTGGAGATATACGCATCTGTTTGCAGAGAAAATAAAGAAAAACACCTTTTCGATAGAAATTTTGCCACAATTCACACGTTTGAATGCAATTTTCTCTGAAACAGACTACGGTACACTTCTGTTCTCAGTCGAATATGAAGGTACACTCACCGAGAAGGAGCTCTAGGTATGCCGTTTTTTATGCAAAATTCCCTGAACAACAAGCCGGCCATTGTGATGACGTCAACAAACGTCACTATAGGTTATCGAATAGCAATTTTTTTTGGATGATGAACGAATAGCAATGTGTTAAAGGGATGTCAGGACGCGGCTTGTCAACCAAAGTGCAGCAGATCGAGGACAGTATCTGTTATTTTTGTCAGGCCCACAGAACTTTATCAATATGATTTAGTGAAGGTACGTTGGGGTGCATCCATGTGTGCCGCACTACACACTGACTAACTCATCGCACAGCCTCAAACAACTCTGGAACATGTTGTTTTCGAGCACGCGGAAAGCAGAGCAGTGGGCTTTACCCTGATACTTTCCGCCCGACTGCAGGCGCTTCTACAATTTATCACGAGTGAGTGCCCGCACCTTGCAGTCAGACAAGTTCAGTTAAAAAAACGCAAGATGTTACAATGAACATTGTAGGCCCAAGATGAGCAAAATGTTACACTATTTGTCTATTGATGGCGCTGCCCCCAAAATACAACACCATGGTGACTGTATGAACCACTGCGCGTAGTAATGCCAGTGTGCTTGTTTTGCTGGCTTGGGGATACAATTGAGGGAACAATGCAACCACACATCCAGCACACCATGGCTGTGACATTCTTCCATGCAACAAATAAACATCTGCCATGCTCACTGCATTCTGTAGCACCTACCTCTGAGCCACAGGACATTTCACATTGAACTATTATGGCTGCGAGACAGTAAGTGGCATGCCACATGCATCCCTAAACTGGGCTTTTACCAGCACGCTGTCTCCCCCTCCTGCAGGGTGCATGCACCATTAGTAATAGCAGAGAGGCTGGCAGCCATCTATGTCACTTGGACCCCAGATTTGAGCTACGTCTTCTGTACCTCAGACAGAGGCTACATATACCAGACCCCAAACGGGGACTATATCTTCGGGATCCCAAACGTGGGCAACGTCTCCTGGGCCCCAGATGGGAGCAATGACTTTAGAACCCGAGACGGGGGCTACATCTTCTGGACCTCAGATGGGAGTAACGTCTTCTGGAACCCCAACAGGGGGCCTCTTATAATCAATGAACTCATTCCAGAAGACATGGACACCTCCTAGGAGGCACCAACCATGTATAGCGAACTATACATTCATTTTTAAACCTAATAATTAATTTGTACAAATATTATTTTGCTGCTATGTATTTAATTAAATTACTACAGGTCTCTGCTGTCAACATGCTCACTGTGTTTGCCTGCATGCATCCAGCTGACAGTCAGGGAACTGGGGACTGTCACATGAAAAATGGACCCCCTAATAAATGTTCCCCCATCCAAATTTATACACACATATAGCGTATATATACATATAAATGAAGGCAAAACACATCAGAGAACAGGAAGCGAAAAACTGTTCAGAACAGGGAAGACGATCGGGAAGAAGCCGCTATGAAGAAGTCCCTATCTTGGAACAAGCTATTAAGTACACTAAGCAGAGTACAATACATGAAATACGCTGAATACAGTCTCCAGAAGTATGAAAGTGATCAGTTTGGAACAGACTAGTGCGAGCTGTAGCTAGTTAAGGAAGAAGTCTGCCTTCAGGGGCAGAGAGGAAGGTTCAGAGTAGTGGCCTCTGCATAAGACTGGTATAGTTTGGCTTCAAAGCCTACCATTCCTACCTAACATGCAGAATAGTGAGATTGGGGGTCCAAATATTTTGAAATTTTGAGAAAACAGAAAAAAAGTAGACCACTTTAAGGGGAGGTTCCCAGGTCCCACCATAGCCCGTCAGAGTATCAACCAAACAAATACATGTGCTATAAGAGCTTTATAAGAGCTTGACTTTCGACAAGAAATAATATGAACTAGTGTAAAAATTCCTTTAGAATTAAAAGGGATTTAGGAATGGTCAGAAGAAAAAGAAGAAAGTCAGAAGAAAATTCCTAATTTCCTTGTACAGCTACATGGGCCCAAATGTCTAGCTAGCTAGTCCCATGTAGCTGCAAGGAAGGAATGCATAGCAAAGTTCACGGCAATGTGGTTCATCCTAGTGTTGAGTTACTGTAGCTTGTTTCTATGCTTTTCCTTCTGACCATTCCTAAATCCCTTTTAATTCTAAAGGAATTTTTATACACTAGTTTGTACAGTTTTTGCAAATCCAAAGGACTATGGTTACATCAGATTGATACCAGCGCTGACTCATACCCCTTCCTTAAAGTAGCTGAAGGTTGTGCAGAACATCGAGCACAGTTATGCCACTTTAGATGAAAGCGACTGCTGTGTACCGTACGGTATACCCACGCAACAAAATGGCGGCATTGGGGTATCTTTAATACACGGGGAAGACAAATTTTCTGCCCGCTCTAGCGCTGTACTTATCGGATTGCCACCGGCGCTCAGATCCTAGTCCTTGACCTAGGTACGTAAGTCCTTGTACACGATTTGGGTCCGTAGGTGTCCTGTGTCGTGTACTAGGAACGCGCAAAAATTCTGTGGGAAGAATAAGAAAAATATGAAAAGAACAAATGGGGTACGAGCAGCCTATGACACTTTTCTCCTACGTGAACTCCAAGTTGCCTTTGGGTGTGCTGCCGACTTCAATACATATAAAGAAGCCTATCCATGGCCTTTAATTGTTCTTTGCCACTGCCGTTTGGCTAGTTTCACTGAAGCGCCCTAATACATTAAGATAGGGACGTCATTTTGAACCGGGCACATTCCTAAATAGACGTCATGAGCGTGACGTCTGATTGCATCTGCATTTTAAAAAGCAAATACACAAGTACATATATCTGAGAACATAAAATTCGCCTACAAAGATTTCTTATTGCTGAAAGTGCCTGAACGAATCAGTACAATTTACACAGTGCATCAATTTTGACAGTCCATCTTTCTGTTACAGTGCTACAGCAAACAATTGGGACTGTCCAAACGGTAAGGAGTGGTATGTAGTTAGCCTGACGTGCCCAGACCCACTTCCAGCCATTTATATAATTATGCCAACAACGTCACACTAAAGAAGGCTGAAAGTGTTCTGGCTTGAGACTAGTACGTAGTGGAATGTCTATATGTGGTGTCTTCGCAATGTAGCAATGACTCCAACGACTTCCCTGAATAATAAGTATACAGTCGAGTGCCCAGCTGTAGTCACTACATCTTCAGCCGTGCACTTCACACACTGTACATACATACACACGAACACACAGGGTAGAGGGCTTAGATGAGGAGGTACAGGGAACCTTGCTCAGCTGCTCAGAAGGAATCCACTACTCAAGTCACTTACAACATGATCTGGCCATTTACTGCTGCCTTCACGCCTACCTGCTCACCAGGAGCGCGTACTCACCTAGTGATCTTGTAAGAATCATTACTGTACACGTATGTGTATATATCACCAAGTTGTATTGCATGTATATATGTGTACATGTGACTGAGACTGATGTCACATGGGAATATGTGTATGAATGTGAAGGATACTAGGAATGCACTAATAAATATGGAGATACGCATATTATTACGGGCTTATGTGTGGGACTATTAATCAGTGCCACAGGAACATCTCACAATCTAATTATGATGCAGTAGTGATTACTCACTGCAATTGGATTACTCCATTTGAAGGCAGTTAGAGCCTTCAATTCATGATCTCTTTGACAACTAATAGTAAGTTCCTGACGGCTAACGTTAATTTTAGCTCTAGCTGACAATTTCCTAGCTGGCTCACAAAACTTTGGTCCGGCCATGGCCGGAGTGGCCGGAGCGGTTCCCCCGGCCCTGTCTGGTATGGTCTTTCCTCTATAGCACAATACCATAGACACTAGTTTCAAACTGTGGATACTCCTGCGCCCCAATGTCACCATCCCAACCTACTTCAAACTTCTAGTCGCGTACACAGCACATTTGTCAATTGTACACAAAGAAACGCACATAACACATGTACGAACCTGGAAGAAGCTCTTTAGAATGAGGAAAATCCACGTATAACCATAGCAGACCACATTGTGGAATGTCTTGAATACGCGACTACTTTGGGTAACACTGCCAGTTGAAAGAGCTAGGCAATACGTACTGGAGGTGGTCACAATTGTAACGAGGGACAGAGCAACGATGGGCCCCCAGTGGCAGCTTCGCCGTGCAATTAAGCATCAAGACTGTCCTCAAGTGAATCACCATACTGTCGGCTTTACCAGGAAGCATCCGTTTGGGGGGAGGATTTTGGCGGGTATATAATATGTCCGCCCACTTCCTAGGTGCATTAATAGGCGGGGAACATTCACCGCCTCCTTGCCAAAAGTTCGCACCCCCTTGAAATCTAGCAACAAAAATATGTCAACACTATACTCCCCCTTGTTGTACCCCTGTAAGTCTTGGACCCTCAGTTAATTCACCCCCCCTCCTGGGCCCATGCAAGGAATTTTAAAAACCTAAATTCATGCAGCACTAACAGTACAGGACACATGGTATATTGCAGTGAGCCATTTACACAAAGACAGTATGACAATTATTAAATTAAGCACGTGCACATTCACTTCCTGTGCATGAGTGTACTTTCTCTCAAACATGCACGTGCCATGCATGATATGATGACATCAATCAATCAATGATGCACAAGCTAGTCCTGCAAATTAATGTTCTAATACTATAATCAAAAATTAGTTATGCATATACATAGCTAAACTACAATTTTAAGGATAAAATGAAAGATTATAAAGGAATCGGATGCATCATAAAGCTATAGAATTGCTCATCTGTCTGGCCCAAGTCATGATCCTATGTAACGTACAGATGCATGAGCAGTATTATTGCTCGAAGTGCACGCAGGGGAAATGCCACACAAAACCATGGAAACAACAGCTTGTAGCAACTTTTCCACTTGGATGCCGTACTGCATTTTCTCTCTGTGCTCCCAACCCTCTCCAGCCTGCGGAGAGACAGTTGCAGTTGGCTCCCACTCGTCGCCTGCCCAATCGTGGTGCCCCCCTCCCTCGTGTGGGTGCAGTGAACTGGTCTGGAGGGGAAGGGACAGAGGAGGAGCAGAAGACACTGGAGGCTGCCATGTACAGACTGAGGGAACAAGTGGCACAGAGGAGGGTACTCACTAAGCCATGCTTCCAGGACTTTGACAGGTGTGTGTGTGGGGGGGGGGGGGGGACAGATCACATTGAGGGGGCACTCACCACCAACATCCTTCAGGCCAAGCTCCACCAAGGAAGCATCCTGCAATATGGAGAAGAGACAGCATGTCTAAGTGTACAATGTTCCCTGTAGAGATAAGGACTCCTCGCACGTCTACCCTAATTGCACAACAGGCAGGCCAAATTGCACAACACCCAGCCCTTGTTGCACAACACTCATTCCAAATTACACAACAGGGACACCCACCTATAGCCAGCTATTGTCCCTGGCTGATAGGCGCTGGGCCAAGTGGCACCTTGGGAAGTGAATGTGTGACACAATGGAGTGTAAATGTGTGACAAGGCGTGTGTGAGGACAACCTGATGCCTACACACTTGCAGTGGTTTTAGGGCTTCTGGTCCAAAGAGTAGAGCACAGGTAGGCAGATCGAAGCACGTGTTAATCTGTATCTTTGTAATACTGTAGTCACCTGATTGAGCAATAGCTCATTAGTCAGTTGGAACTAGAAACCCTAAACCACTGTTCTGATGCCACAGATTTCAGACGTCTGACAGCAATCATCAATCAGCCAATGATTGCTACAGAAATGTCTGGAAACTGTGAATTTCTGACCAGTATAAACAAATTTCTGACCAGTATACACTAAGTGTAGCACAGCATGGATTCTGTACCTAGCCACTCAGGCCTTTACAATAATGTACCACTTTATACCCATATTTGGTACACAGTAAAAAAAAAAGCTATCTTATGCACACTGTATGACATTGTACTGTACGCATACCAATATTTGGTAGTACACTTATGTCACTTCATGGGTACATTCCCAGTGAGTCTATGCATTCTATACCCACTTAGGAAATTGTCACTTCACTGTCAAAATACACTCCAGCTGTGACCAATCATCAACTAGGATACTATGTTCCAAATTATTGCTATGTCTACATGTGACTTGTTGCATTAGAGATGAACATTATATTGTGTAACTCCTCATCAACTTGTTGGAAGAATAATACACACACATGCTCATACTTGTGCATGTATGCACATACTTAACACACTTAACACACACACACACACACACGCACACACACACACACACACACACACACACACACACGCACACACACACACACACACACACACACACACACACACACACACACACACACACACACACACACACACACACACACTTCCTCCCAGCTCTCTCACCTGCATGCACTGCAAACAGTATCCCCACTGCTACTGCCACTCCTATCCCAAGAGTACCTCCAATGATGGAGAAGAGGAGACCAATCAACACCTACATATTTGGAGCTGGGCAGGGAAGCCCGTCCGTGCTGTGCTAACACAGTACTCATTATCGCTTCACCCGAGTGAACAATGAAAGTGTTCCCGGCCACGCAGGGCAAATGACATCAGCCAATATGGCGGAATCGCCAACAGGCGTGTAGCCCTCGCTGAAGCAATGGGCGACGTTAACAACAATCTGAATGCAGGGTGCAGCGATGACGTGGAGTGTTGAGCAGTTTCGTGGCCGATGATGGCCAAGTAGAGCGTTTTGTTGTTATGAGTGCCTGTGGAGAACACCGGGCTATTGTGCAATCTAGGTGTCTCGGGTTGACTGGGACAGATATACATATATACATATATACATTCATACATACATACATACATAATATACAAACGGGGGACGACAACACATCACGATTACTTGCCTCGCCTTTCGGCTCGGCAATTAAAGTGTGGTATGACAATTCACATCACATACTGGGACATTCTGTGCTTGCATGAGAGAGGGATGGAGAGAGGGTAAGAGAGAACAGAATGTTTAGTCCTAAGCTTATTCATGATCACTCAAATGTTCTAAAAGGATATGCACACACATATACACAACACATACATGCAGACACACACACAAGCACACACACAAATACACAGGCCATTAGTCCTGCCTCCCTTCCCCTCCCCTACACTCCCCTCCTCCCACCTCTTGCACTGTCTGCAGTGGTGAGCCCGAGGTGCCTTGTACCCTTCACACAACTTGCACTCCTGGAGGCACTTCTTATCCTTGGAGGGGGGGAGGGAGGGGGTTGCTAAGAGACCACTTCAAAGGAAGGTTCCCAAGTCCCATCATAGCCTGTCCAGTTATTGACAAGGAAGTAGAAATGAATTACATCTGCAACACACAAGTGTCTGTGAAGATGAATTGGATTTCAAAGGCTTACTTATTGTTGAAAGTGCTGGAACAAATCAGTACAGTATCAGTGCATCACTTTTGAACGAATCAGTACAGTATATATCAGACAATCCATCAATTTTGATAGTCCATCATTCTGTTACAGTGCAACACAGGAGGTGTCCAAACAGTAAGGAGTGGTATGTAGCTAACCTGACGTAGCTCAGATCCACTTCCAGCCATTTTATATATGCCAACGACGTAATACTAATGGAGGCTGCAAGTGGTCTGGCTTGATAGTAGTATGTAGAGGAAATGTGTACGTGTGGTGTCTTGGCAATGTACTAACGATTCTAATGACTTCCCTAAATACATAGGAACACAGTTGAGTGCCACACTTGTAGTCACTACATCTTCAGCTGTGCACTTTACATGTTGTAGGCACATACACACAAACATATGAACACACAGGGCAGAGGGCTGAGTGGGGAGGTACAGGGAACCTTGCTCAGCTGTTCAGAAGGAATCCACTGCTCAAGTCACTTACAACAGGATCAGGCCATTCACCAACTTACGGCTACCTACCTGCTCATAGTCACGTCGTGTACATACATTACCAAGTTGTACCGCATGCATGTGTATACAGTGCGTGACTGAGACCAACAACACACCGGTAATAATTATATGTGTAAGATATACTAGCAAAGCACCAATATGGAGACTGCATGGGTTGAGGAGTAGTATAATTTGTCAGTGGCTGAAGGGAATTTTCCCAATCTAGTTATGATGTAATAGTCACAGTTGTAGTGTCATGGTGTACTTGACCATACTCTAATGTGGTCAGCCACCTTTCCTATATAGCACAATACCATAGGTTCACTAGTTTCAATTGTAGATTCTCCAACGCCCAAACGTCACCATCACAACTCCATGAAAGTACTTCAAACTTTTTGGGGCGTACCCAACACGTCATCTGTCAACTGTACACAAACAAACGCACATAACACATGAACGAACCTGGAAAATCCACGTGTAACAAAACAACAACGACTTTGGGTAGTTGAAAGAGGCAATACGTACTTGAGGCGGTCACAATTGTAACGAGGGAAAGAGCAATGATGGGCCCCCAGTGGCAGCTTCGCCGGGTGAGCATGAGTAGCGTCCTAAACATGGCCATCTTGGGACAGATCTGGTGACCGCAGGAATGGGCGTACCCCGAGCGTTACCCATATATATATATATGCCCCGTATGAACAACAATATGGCCGCTTGCTCGGTAGAGGTGCAGCGAGATTTTGTGGCCCCCAGCAATCTATGGCATGAACAGAAGGATAGTGGTTGGAGATCTGAATTCTTTTTATTGTAAATTTTGCTAAAGCAGTAAGTGCAGCAGATTAATTTCTTTACTAATTTTGACAAGAAGAGGTCAGGCTAGCTACAACAGTAGCTATAGCTATATAAGTCAGTGCAATGTGTGTGAAAATTTAATTCTATTATCAATACACACTTCAAGATGAGATGGCTCAATGGAATATCCTCACCTTTACTCATGTAATGCACTGCAGAAGTGTATGGCATACAATCTGCTATGAAGTGTACACAGTCATTTCAGTGTTTAGTCTTCTGATTGCCTAACGTTCTGAACACAGTAGCTATTTGGACATCACATTCTCGGTGAATGTGTGATGACATTGATCTATGACAGAAGTACATGCAAAGTCTACCATTCCAACACTGTTCATGTGATGGAGTGCAGAGTGCAAACACATTTGGGACTAGAGCCCTGAAGCGACTGTATAATAGGGAATAACATAGACCACACATCACAACAGCAGTACGTGTGATGCTCAACTACAAAGGTGCATGTGGGGAACACAGGTACCTATATTTATGTATGCATTTATGAAAGTACTACAAAAATATACTGCATGTCAAAAATGTACAACATTTCACAGGGTACAGTACATGGGGGTTAAACATGAATGCACTCAAGTTTATGTTACATCTTGAACACTCAGTGTATGTGGCCATGCATGCAAGGTTGTTAGGCTTGCTGAATTGGTAACTGAGTGATACTCCATTTGGGCAGTTGAACACGCTGGCAAAGTCACTGTACTGCAGTTCAGTCATCCGCCCTCTCTCCAACTGGGGGTGGGGCGGGGGCACTGTCACCAGGGGGATACATCCTTTGGGCTGAGGGAGGCGTCTCGTGAGTACATGCAGAGGAGTCTTGCTCAGACTGGAACTTTGGGCACTCTTCTCAATCACAGGGGATGATTTCAGCAACTATTTGGTTATCTACTATTGACTGCTCCCTTTTAACCCTTCCTTCATGCTCCACCAACCTCTCCCTTTCCTGCCATGTCCAAATTGTACTCCCAGTGACAATCTCTACATCATCCTGCAGCTGTGGTACTCAATGTGAGACTAATTTCCTTGAGCTTTCCATTTTTGGCATCTTGTTGGTGATGTCGACTAGCTGTTGTTTGTCCGGCTCTACCGGATGTAGGAGCTGTCTGATCATCTCGGTTCCTCGTGTCTGTGTAGAGAAATAAACACCTGAACACACAGAGCCAACGTGTCATTTCACATGCAAAAGCCCCAAGCAAAATAATGCCAAAGAGGACACTTGAAGCTTCTCCTACAACTACATGTTAGAGCAGCTAATTACCTGCTGAATCTATATTAAACGCGTATACGCGTACATCAGTAGAGGGACTGGCACCGCAACGAAGCTGATTCACTAAAGCGTAGCAAACGTGAATAGGACATCATGAGACACACAAACACAAGGACTAGTGGATTGTTCAGCAACACCACAGACTACATGCTCATGCCAAGAGTACTCTTGGCACGAGGATATGTGGTTGCTTATTCTTGTGTGTAATAAAATACACACACACACACACAGACAGACACACAGACAGACACACACACACACACACACACACACACACACACACACACACACACACACACACACACACACACACACACACACACACACACACACACACACACACACACACACACACACACACACACACACACACACACACACACACACACACACACACACACACACACACACACACACACAAACATACATGCACTAAAATTCAATGTTAGTGCATGAGTCCAACTGTCTATATAAACCAGTTTGGGGCTTGTGCATATATATTAGTATGTTGTTGTACACATACCAATAGCAGCTGACTGGGGCACTGGTACTGTATGGTGGCCGGGTGAATGGAGCATTAGAGAATAGATTCATTCAGAGCGTGTGACCATGATGGCATTCTCTCACCTTCAGCAGTAGTGAAGTTCCCCATGACCTTTGCCTTCTGTCCGTCTGCTCCCTCTCCCTTCCTCACAGCCTCCACCTCAATCCTGTAAGTGGTGCCAGGTTGGAGGGAGGTCAGTGTGAGAGGTGCCACTGTCAGCAGGTTGGGTGACAGTGATGGAGCCATCTTGGGTGGAGTGTGACACAGTGATGAAGGAGTAGCACTTGGGGTAGCCAGCTGACCAGGTGACACTCAAAGTGGTGGCTGTGCTGCTTGGCAAGTTCATGCAGGTTAAAGATGACTGTTAACCGTACAACAGCTGCTAAAGGGAGAACAAGTTATACAGGGACAGGTTGAGAGTGTAGCACTGGAATCAGGATAGACTACTCTGTCAGTGCTGCATTACTTTGTGCCTACATTCAATCTGAGCTACATACTCATTGCTCTCCATTTGTCCATTATTCGGTAGAATTGTAGTACAGTGATACCTTTCCATCAAGATAGTGTAGTTGTCCACAGCTATATACTTTCTGATAGGTGGTGGTGTGAGGGAGGGCAGTGTGTCCGGGGATGGTTGATGGGTTGGTTGTCCCATGCACCCTCATTCCTAATAGCCCACAGTTAACACATTCCCCAGTTCCATCATACTGACACCTGAGGGTGATGTTATACCAGTTCTACACACATAAGTGGCAGCTGTGTGGGTCTGAGTGAGGACCACTGAACCTACACAAGTACTAGTTATAACATGGCAGCGAGGGCGCTGGCTGATTTATCACACGAGGCCGCGAAGCGCCCGAGTGCGATAAATCAGCTAAGCGCCCGAGCGGCCATGTTATAACTGACTTGTTACGATTCAAACAGCAACGATTGGCGTTTGAATTCCTTCGCTGTCGAATGAATTTACCGAACGAACCTGACTGAAGTTACTATAGAAACCAGAGAACACACTCTTCTCGGAGCACAAGGCGAAAGGCGAGAAGCGTCGCAAGAAAAAGGCTGTCAGCGGCCTCTCGTACTGAATAAAGCGTCGGCGCCGCTTGAGTCGGCACTAGGGCAGATGATTAGAAGTCCTACAAGCAGCGTATGAAGGGAGAACTTTCTATGTAGAGAGTGTACTAGGATTTAAACGACTGGAGAACTTGGGGATGCCGAGACCTACCTTCAAGTTGATCCATCAAGTGAACTCGGGAAAGGGAATCTGAGTTTCTCTGTCACTATAGACATTACATGCACAAATACATGTCACTGCCATAAAAGTACACGTGCAGTGCTGTGCCAGGCATAAATTTATGTTGATGACCATGCTTCCAAGTGCCAAGCACTCATCATTCCAGAGCCAATGTTCAGGAGAAAGTTCACAAGGTGATGAATATCAAAGGCATTTTGCTAAAGCAGTAAACAAAACGTTTGTTTAAGGCTAGAAAGTGATTGGGTTAGCAAATAAGAGCCCCTGTCAACGCAGTGTGTTATGAGGTGTGAAAGCGTAAACAGTGGCGTTATGCAAAATTAGCACACTGCAGCTTGCTTTGATGTATGGCTTCCTCATGTAACAATACAGTAGAGACAACAGTACAGTAGTACAGTATCATACCTTTGTGTTGGTGTACGTTGTGATGTTTTCCATATGTAATACGTATATATGCATGGAGTATGTATAATTATTACACATAACACACACGTGTACGATACTACGCAGGTCCTTCAAGAGATTTGACCCAGACAAGTTTAAGGCAGATCTTTCCGAGGCTCCCTGGTCAGCTACGGACACCTTTGACTGTGTGGACGACAAAACTGACTTCTTCAATCGACTATTCTTTCAAGTTCTCGATGATCATGCCCCATTGCGTAGGATTAGGGTGAAGAAGAATGGTTGCCCTTGGGTAACCAAGGACATCCGAGATCAGATGGACACCAGGGTCAAGCTGCTTCGTCGTTTTAGAGTCACCAGATGCATTGAAGACTGGGAAGCCTATAGAAAGCAGCGTAACAGGGTTACAGCCCTGCTACGTGTGTCAAAGAAAGAACACTTTTCCAGCCTAATCACCAACAAAGCCCGGCCAGCTACCATGTGGAGGGCCCTCAAATCTGTGCTACCACACAGCGTGTCCAGCTGGTCGTCTTTCAATGTTGATGCCAAGACGTCTCTAGCTACTATGTTCAATGATCACTTCATCTCGGTGTCATCTTCAGCTCCCAATTCCATTCCACCTGAGCTGCATTGTGCAAATCCAACCCGCACATGTCAACTTCCACCCTTGAGTCTTCAACCCATCCAACCTGAAGAGTGTGAAATCAAATTATCAAAGCTCCAACCTCGTAAGAGCACTGGCCTTGATGGCATACCTGCTTCCATGTTAAAGATTGCAAGTCCTGTCATTGCCCTTCCTGTTTGTTCCATTATCAATACTTCAATATCCACATGTTCACTCCCATCTATCTGGAAAAAGGCCCTGGTGAAGCCCTTGCACAAAGGTGGCTCGAGAGATGCACTCTCCAACTACAGGCCTATCTCCCTTCTCCCTGTGACCAGTAAAGTCCTGGAGTCAGTGATCAGGGACCAGGTGATGTCTCATCTTCTGGACCACAACCTTCTGTCCCCATGGCAGTCAGGATTTCGTCCAGGCCACTCCACAACAACCACGCTATTGCATGTTACCAGTGAATGGTACTCTGCTCTTGACCAAGGCTTCATTGTTGGTGCTGTCTTTCTGGATATTGCGAAAGCCTTTGACACAGTCAACCATACTTTGCTCCTCTCTCGTCTTGCCGACCTTGGATTTGACCATGCTACCTGTGAGTGGTTCAGTTGCTACCTTAGAGATCGTCACCAGTGCACTGCTATTGATGGCAATTTCTCTGACGAAGCTGTAGTCCCATCTGGAGTCCCGCAGGGCTCTGTTCTTGGACCCCTCCTCTTCACACTGTTTGTGAACAGTCTGCCAAGCCACCTTGAAGGGGTGTCAACAGTCATGTTTGCAGACAACACCACACTGTATGTCATTGGCAAATCTGCAGCTGACATTTCAGCCATGCTGTCGTATGCCTTAGACTCAGCACACAAATGGCTTCTGGAAAGCGGATTGCGACTGAATGCGGCAAAGACAAAGTGTATGCTCATCCACTCTTCTCGTCGGAGATCCCTGTCACCCCTTGATGTTCAACTCAATGGTACCCACATTCAGCAGGTACAGAACTACAAATACCTTGGTGTGGTAATCAGTGACACTCTCTCATGGAGTCAGCATATTGACCTTGTCCGAAGCAAAGCTGCCAAGGGGATTGGCCTCCTCCGCCGACTGTCTTGGTTCTTACCTAGGCAAGCCCTCTGCACCATGTACAATGCATACATACTCCCTCACCTCACCTATGCTAATGCAGTCTGGGGCACTTGCACACAAGGGCAAAGCAGAAGTCTGGAACATCTCCAGAATTATGCTGCCCGTATCATCCTCCGCAGACGTGTGGGTGCCTCAGCTACTGACATGCGGCGGGAGCTGAACTGGCCCACACTGACTTCCAGAAGGGCAGTGAGTGAAGCTGTGGCAGCCTACCAAAGTGTCTCTGGTCGTGGCCCAGCCTATCTGTCTGCATTATTCCAGCAATGTGCAAGAACCCATCAACATGCCACCAGGTCCGCCTCCTGCAGAGGCATCCGTGTCCCTCAAGTGAGGACCGAACTTGGGAAGAAGGCGTTTGCCTTCAGAGGAGCGCTAAGGTGGAATGGACTTCCAGTGAGTATCAGAACTAGCAAGAGTAACGACATCTCAAGCTCCATCAAATCTCACTTGCTGACTTACTCCATTTAACGCCACCTGACATTCACATATATATGCATGTACTCTGCTGTATCACATTACTTGTGTATGCCTGCATGACAATTCTTCACTCTTTATTTTAAATGCTTAAATTTAATTCTATTGTTATCAATGCATGGCATTTTTATTCTTTATATTCATTTATTCCCCCTCACCCCATCCCACCCCTCTTTATTTATTCTACTGTGCTTGTGTCTGTACTGTTCTGGGTGCCTTGTAAAGTAGCCTCATGGCTAAAGGCTTCCCCAGGTGAAATAAGATATCCATACCATAACATAACCCACACGCATGCACTACATCATGTTACACAGTGTCGTTGCTAAGGACTATTTGGTGTGTGTGTGTGTATGTGAGCACTGATCTATTATTTTGTGCATGTATGTGTGCTTGTGAGGGTGTGAGGGTGTGCACATGTGTGCATGTATACGTATGACATTGTTTTCTTTGTCAATTTGTTGCATATTATATATAGGGTACTGCAAAGTTAGCAATTTGTTATATACTCCATTAGTTTCTTAATCCAAGTCTTCTGTATTCAGAATGCATATATCGATGGTGTCAGATGTTGATTATGTATCTTACTGGTATGGATGTCAGCTAATATAATTTATAGCAATTTAAATTTCCTTATTGGTGTGATTGCATATTATATTGTAAGGCCTTGAGGATGGAAGGTTTGACCAACTGAAGACATAAAGAGATTTCCACAAGACAGATCAGCATACAAAGACTTGATGATGGGCAATCATAGCTATTTCTCTTTTAACTGCACCTCTCCGGCTCTTGACTGACCCTGGGTTTGTGGTCTTCAATGCAGTCATACTACTGGGAGTGATGCCTCCTGCGATTGCTGTGAATACAGTCATTCCGCATGGTGGCTTTGATCTTAGAGTCTTTCATATTGTTAGTGTAGTAAGTTTGGTGTTGGGAAGCTTCTTAAGTCTCCTGGCTCCTGCGTGACTGAAGTAGGGCTGGCCATGTACCACATTGCAGGGACCATCCTCAATTGCAACCTTTCACCCGAGAACAACCCACCCACAGCTCCATGTACTATCGCAATATTTCCAACTGTCTTTGGAGGAGGAGCTTGATTGGTGTTCATGGCCACATTCGCTGGTGTAGTCTACATACGCGGATATGCGGTTGCATACTCTTATCTCTTATGTATTATACTCTTGATGGAGTCATAGATAGGGTCGAGTATCTATGATGGCATGCACACACTCATACAGACTTATACATGATCATGAAATTCACTCATACAGACTTATACATGGAATGCCCTCATACAGACTTATACATGGAATGCCCTCATACAGACTTATACATGGAATGCACTCGTACAGACTTATACATGGAATGCCCTCATACAGACTTATATATGGAATGCGCTCATACTTACACATGCAAATACGGTCATTCTGGTGGCCGTGCTATTAGAGTTGGCCATGCATGCATTGTAAAGGCAAACTGTATAGTAGCTGCATGCACCTAGCTGCCTCCTAATATGCATGTGTATACTTATGTGCATGTGTAAGAAGATAGCTTCACCATGTATAGATGCAGGAAAAGGGTATCTATGCAACCGTGCAGCTATACACCCTTTGTCAGGGACACAGACCCTACCAAAATTAAACACTATGTCATAGAGAAGTTTTTGGAATCAAGGTACCGTATACGTACAAATTTTCGCTGGACGTTATTTTCGCGAATCCACGGAGGTGCGCGAAATTAAATTCGCGAAAATTCTTACAATTTCCCAGGGCAATGTGCACGTACGGAAGGCCTTAAACGGGTTAGTGTGCAGCAAAGAAACGTTTCTTTTGTGCAGAATGGCTAAGAAGACGATCAAAGATTATTTTTAAGACCGTAGACGTCTTTACCAAGGGCTTGCCAGCTCGAGTAATCGACGCTCCAGTAATTGTGCATACAATCGAGCCACCACAGAACGAACACGAAGCAAAGACAGGGATACGGTGCGCGGAACATGTCCCACCGTCAGGCCGTCTTTCTGGACTGCCACCGCGTAAGGATCTTTGTTGTTTCGTTTTCCCGTTTACGCTGGAAAACTACTCCTGCCGACGCAGACCAGACATCTTCGGAAACGTTAAACCCGCGAACGCACTACTTAGATGGGACGAAGACATCCGTAAACGGTCAGAAATGATCCTTAAAGAGCCATTAGAACGAACCAGAGCGTACATCGATGCCTGAGCCACTCTAGGTGGTGATATCTTCAATAGAAAGGGAGCCATTCGCGAAATTTTCAGGGCTTCGCGAAATTAAAATCGCGAAAATTGTCAGGAAAGGGGCATTCGCGAAATATACATCCCGCGAAAAATTGTACGTATACGGTATTATAGCATTTTTGTGGTTTTCCTACTTCACAGTGCAGGCCTAGGAGGAGCTCACAAGAGAGAAAGAGAGCTACGTTATGTAGAAGAGAGCACCGTGGATAACTGTACCAACACTCATCTGAGTGCTGCCTCACCCCTCAGTGGCCCTGGGTTTGTGGTCTTCAATGTAGTTATGCTACTGGGAGTGGTGTTTCCTGTGACTGCATGTTGCAGATTTAGCTGTTCTTGTGGAATTGGTCCTAGAAACTGCCATTGTGAAAACAATTCATCTGGTGCTGGGGAGTAGCTTAGTCTCCTGCCTTCTATTTGCATGCAGGGGGACTGACAGCAAACCACATTGCAGGGATCGTCCTCAACCTTCCACCAGTGAACTGTCCACCAAAACATCACACAGATCGGATTGTTCGGTATCATTGTAAATGTAGTACAATGATGCCTCTTCGTCAAGATGGTGTAGTTGTCCACAACATATATACTTCCTGATAGGTGGTGGTGTGAGGGAGGGCAGTGTGTCCAGGGATGGTTGGTGGGTTGGTTGTCCCATGCACCCTCATTCTTAATAATGGCCCAAAATCACCCCCAGTTAACACATTCCCCAGTTCCATCATACTGACACCTGAGGGTAATGTTATACCAGTTCTACACACATAAGTGGCAGCTGGGTGGGTCTGAGTGAGGACCACTGGACCTACACAAGACAGTAGAGACAACAGTACAGTAGTATCATATATACCTTTGTGTTGGTGTACGTTGTGATGTTTTCCATATTTAATACGTATGTAATGCATGGAGTATGCATAATTATTACACATAACCCACACGCATGCACTACATCATGTTACACAGTGTCGTTGCTAAAAACTATTTGGTATGTGTGTATATATATGTGTAACGGGCATTCGCGAAATATACATCCCGCAAAAAATTGTACGTATACGGTATTATAGCATTTTTGTGGTTTTCCTACTTCACAGTGCAGGCCTAGGAGGAGCTCACAAGAGAGAAAGAGAGCTACGTTATGTAGAAGAGAGCACCGTGGATAACTGTACCAACACTCATCTGAGTGCTGCCTCACCCCTCAGTGGCCCTGGGTTTGTGGTCTTCAATGTAGTTATGCTACTGGGAGTGGTGTTTCCTGTGACTGCATGTTGCAGATTTAGCTGTTCTTGTGGTCTTGGTCCTAGAAACTGCCATTGTGAAAACAGTTCATCTGGTGCTGGGGAGTATCTTAGTCTCCTGCCTCCTATAATTGCATGCAGGGGGACTAACAGCAAACTACATTGCAGGGATCATCCTCAACCTTTCACCAGTGAACTGTCCACCAAAACTTCCCTGAATTGTAGCAGTATTTCTGATTATAGCTTTGGAGTAGCTGCTAGATTGATGTTCATGGCCACATTTGCTGTCATAGTCCACATTATAGTCAGGTATGCATGCATAGAGGATAGAGTGCTTGGGTGGAAGTTGAATTGTATGCATGCGTGGCCATGGGGAAGCAAGGATGATGAAGGCTCATACATAGGTGCATGAACATAATTATAGGCATGAATGCTGTACAAATGTTGAGGTAATACTATACTTGACATTCATTTCATGTGTAGGTGCACTAGCCAGTTATTAATTACTCTATAGATTAGCCTGCATGATTTTGTAGGATTTTATTGTTTTTAATCATTTATTATTATTAATTAATATGATTTTTAATGTATTAACTGTTCAGCACAATGTAAAAACGGCATATGTACACATCCAGCCATGCCCAGTGCTAAATTAATATTGCTTTTAATGTTATGCATAATTTTCACATAGAGATACTATATATATACATTAGTTAACCCCAACAGCTGTTTCTCTCTACCAATATATGTACTTGCAGCTGAAGCTGCATGCATGCATGCTTCATTTAAATTTACTTCCCTTCCAATTCCAAATTGTGTCTTAGTGACTTCAGTATTTTTGGGGCGCCTTCGGCGCCCCTATATTGTTTTCAGATTTAGGTCTTCGTATGGCTTCATGTTCGTATCTATATATATAAAGAGGTAATGAGCAGAACGGTTGTTCGCGAAGTCCTCCCGCGAGCAACAACGCATCGACGCCAAACTTTCCCAGATTATGGACGCCACACCCGGTCCCAATCTAAGCGGGGCGACGTGCGCGAAGAAGCCCCTGCCGAGGAGTGCGCGGCGAAAAACCTCCAAACGACTGTCCGCCATATTGGATTTACGGACAAAATATACGGTTTTCCGCGCACGTTCCTATGCTGCCAATACAAAAGAAGAACTCCAACCGTTGTTCGCGAACTCCTCCCGCGAACGTCGACGAAACGTGCTTAAACGTTCCCAGCCGTGGCACGCTGTACCTCACATCAATATAAGGTAATAGACGTGCTAAAATAAGCTGTTGCCGAGGAGCGCGCGGCGAAAACCCAGGATGAACCGACGGTCGGCCATCTTGGCTCTTGGAAGAAAGTACACCGTATGCCGTATCCTAGGCGTTCGCGCAGGTGCGAGGATGACACCCAAGCTATATAGCGCGATGCCGAAGCGGAGAAAAAGGAAAGGGGGTTGTCTCACACACAGAAACCATCAGCTTCTTACAACTATCCGTTGTTTGTCTACGGTGATCTTCCATGTAAATTGCATGCACACATGGTAGGTCAGTCACACTGATCACCAGGCCAGCCTGGGCTATCCTTTGCCAGAGCATACATGACCATCCAGTGCATGCGAACTTCTCCCGCGAACGTCGACGAAAAGCGCCCAAACGTTCCCAGCCGTCGTACGCTGTACCTCACATCAATATAAGGTGGTAGACGTGCTAAAATAAGCTGCCGCCAAGGAGCGCATGGTGAAAACCCAGGATGAACCGACCGTGGGCCATCTTGGATCTGCGAAAAACGTACAAGACCCCTCTACAGGACGCACTAGGACCTCCTACAGGAAGCACTCAACCACCTTACAGTATACACTGGACCCTCCTACAGGGCTCGCCGAAGGCGGGGGCCTTGCAGCTAGTATATATATATATTTCTGTCATTTTGCAAATGGCGGCTCTCACGTCGTTCTTTACAAAGCTTTAAATCCTCTCTAATGACGTTTCGCCGTGTTTGAATCGAACGAAATGTGTTCATAAACATGTGTTAATAGAGTGATACTAATAAAAAGCCTAAGGAACGTCTCTTCTGCGAGATACAGCTCCAATTATCACTGACGGACATTGTAAAATGGCCGCGCGCGACGCTTTCTGTTTGCTAGGGGCAAAACCATTCTCTTTAGATTTTGCCGTGTATCCAAAGAACGCAAAGTGTTTCTAGAACGTGTTTAAGTAATATTATTGTGGTAGGAAGCTTACTTAACTGTTTTTCTGCGAGGTACAGCCCTAAATCCAACAGAAGTCTAGTGACCCGTAAGCCAATAATGGGAGACCAGCTAATCATGACACATAATTATAGCCATGATTCGCTCATACCGTCATCATAGGGTAGCCTTTTAGCCAGCACACTCCTCCTCCAGGCACAAAGTAACAATTGCTCATTTAGAATGTCATATAGATCAAAAAGCAGTAGGCAAACATTTGACAGTTTGGTAGGGATGCTTTCACTGGATATGACTGGCTGCTCTGGAGATTTGAAACTCTTGCAAACCCAACGGTCTAGTGTGTCTTGATGTATCTTTCAGGCCAACAACAATACTGTACCCCCAACTATCTGATTCACTGAACGTACATGGGAAAATTGCTAGCAAGTAGTTCGAGGTTCAGGGGCGCCCTGGCGCCCCACGAGTTTTTTAACTCGAAATACTTGTTTGTAACATATATTTACTCCTGTCCAATTTGGAATGATGCTCAATTGCAAGCTATACCAATTGCAACAAACCTCATAGACTACTGGCTACTAATGTCCATATACCTTCAACAATGAGCATTCTAACAATAGGGCCTCGGAAAACCACACCTCACCTGCTGAACGACCACCTCTATAAAACCTCTATAAAACGACCACCTTAGAAATAAGACCACTTTGGTTTAGTCCTAAATCCATGTATACATGAATTATTGAGACCACCTCAAAAGTGAGACCACTTTTCATGGCCCGGATGGTGGTCTTATTTCCGAGGTTCCACTGTAGTACAGTAGAATAGGAGTTGGTTAGACCATGGTACCAACACAGGCTGGTAGGGCACAACCACAAGCACTGCCCATCCCCATGCAATCCCACACTCTTTACCTGTAACTACTACAAACAGACACAGTATACGTACATACTGAGACAAATATGCTGTTAACTGTAACTGAGTATTCAGCTCTTGTGTATACTTGTGTACGATCAGTACTTTGGCATCATAAGACGCACAAACACAAGGACTAGTGGATTGTTCAGCAACACCACAGACTACATGCTCATGCCAAGAGTACTCTGGCACAAGGATATGCGGTTGCATACTCTTATGTGTAATAAAATACACACACACACACACACACACACACACACACACACACACACACACACACACACACACACACACACACACACACACACACACACACACACACACACACGCACGCACGCACGCACGCATGCACACACGCACACATGCATGCACGCACACACACACACACAAACATATAAAATTACACTAAAATTTCAATTAGTGCATGAGTCCAACTGTCTATATAAGCCAGTTTGGGGCTTGTGCATATATATTAGTATGTTGTTGTACACATACCATTAGCAGCTGACTGGGGCACTGGTACTGTATGGTGGCCGGGTGAATGGAGCATTAGAGAATAGATTCATTCAGAGCGTGTGACCATGATGGCATTCTCTCACCTTCAGCAGTAGTGAAGTTCCCCATGACCTTTGCCTTCTGTCCGTCTGCTCCCTCTCCCTTCCTCACAGCCTCCACCTCAATCCTGTAAGTGGTGCCACGTTGGAGGGAGGTCAGTGTGAGAGGTGCCACTGTCAGCAGGTTGGGTGACAGTGATGGAGCCATCTTGGGCGGAGTATGACACAGTGAAGGAGTAGCACTTGGGGTAGCCAGCTGACCAGGTGACACTCAAAGTGGTGGCTGTGCTGCTTGGCAAGGTAATGCAGGTTAAAGATGACTGTTAACCGTACAACAGCTGCTAAAGGGAGAACAAGTTATACAGGGACAGGTTGAGAGTGTAGCACTGAAATCAGGATAGACTACTCACTGTCAGTGCTGCATTACTTTGTGCCTACATTCAATCTGAGCTACATACTCATTGCTCTCCATTTGTCCATTATTCGGTAGAATTGTAGTACAGTGATACCTTTCCATCAAGATAGTGTAGTTGTCCACAGCTATATACTTTCAGATAGGTGGTGGTGTGAGGGAGGGCAGTGTGTCCAGGGATGGTTGATGGGTTGGTTGTCCCATGCACCCTCATTCCTAATAGCCCAAATCACCCCCAGTTAACACATTCCCCAGTTCCATCATACTGACACCTGAGGGTGATGTTATACCAGCTCTACACACATAAGTGGCAGCTGTGTGGGTCTGAGTGAGGACCACTGAACCTACACAATACAGTAGAGACAACAGTACAGTAGTACAGTATCATACCTTTGTGTTGGTGTACGTTGTGATGGTTTCCGTATGTAATACGTATATATGCATGGAGTATGCATACTTATTACACATAACCCACACACATGCACTACATCATGTTACACAGTGTCGTTGCTAAGGACTATTTGGTGTGTGTGTGTATATGTGAGCACTGATCTATTATTTTGTGCATGTGTGTGTGCTTGTGAGGGTGTGAGGGTGTGCACATGTGTGCATGTATACGTATGACATTGTTTTCTTTGTCAATTTGTTGCATATTATATATAGGGTACTGCAAATTTAGCAATTTGTCATATACTCCATTAGTTTCTTAATCCAAGTCTTCTGTATTCAGAATGCATATATCGATGGTGTCAGCTGTTGATTATGTATCTTACTGCTATGGATGCTAGTTAATATAGATTATAGCAATTTAAATTTCCTTATTACAGTATATTGTAAGGCCTTGTGGATGGAAGGTTTGACCAACTGAAGACATAAAGAGATTTCCACAAGACAGATCAGCATACAAAGACTTGATGATGGGCAATCATAGCTATTTCCATTATAACTGCACCTCTCTGGCTCTTGACTGACCCTGGGTTTGTTGTCTTCAATGTAGTCATGCTACTGGGAGTGATGCTTCCTGTGATTGCTGTGAATACAGCCATTCCGCATGGTGGCTTTGATCTTAGAGTCTTTCATATTGTTAGTGTAGTACGTCTGGTGTTGGGAAGCTTCTTAAGTCTCCTGCCTCTTACGTAATTGATCTGGGCTGGCCATGGCCATGTACCACATCGCAGGGCTCGTCCTCAACCTTTCACCAGTGAACAACCCACCCACAGTTCCACATACTATGGCAATATTTCTAGCTGTCTCCACGTACTATCGCAATATGGAGCTAGATTGGTGTTCATGGCCACATTCGCTGTTGTATAGTCTACATCATTGTCAAGTACGGTGAAAACCCCCAAGAAGTACTTTGCAGTCGTTAGCTTTATTGTGGTGGTTGTTCTGCATAATAGCCTTCCTTGGAAATTCTCCGATGTTATCACAGGAAAGTATCTCCACTTAATTAGTATATACGATGGCTCATCTTGCGGTATTTCTCCAATTGCAACATCTGGGGTTGTATTTAGTCTGGTTTGGTCTGAAACTCATTAGTAATACTCTTTCTGTCACCGTCACAGTCCTATAATCATCACTCTTTGCTACATAAAGTGTCTCACTGTCCAAGACGTCAAACTGGAGAAGACTAAACTTTTCTTTTTGCTCTTCGACAATGGAATAAACTTGCATGCAAAGGGAGACTGCTCCTCCCATAATAGTTACCTCGATTATTCTACAACATGCAAGCCCATAGCCAAATGCATGGACCACCTTCGAACTCTCCTGCATGCACAGCTGTGAGCTACACTTCTTACACATTCTGAATATAGCACTCATCTCCACTCCCCTTTCGGTTCCTCATCTTCTTTCAAACCCATTCGCGAAAGACTGCATGACTGGTGGCAGTATTAGTGGTTGTGTTCTTGTGTGCCAAAGACAAGAAAGACCAAGTACATTCATAACAGCAACAACATGCAAGTACCCAGAATCCAGATGGCTACAGCAATATATCCTCTAAATTTGAAGACGACAACTTCTAAACTGCCATTTATATCTGACTTGCACTTGTTTGACAAGTAGAAAGCATCTCAAACTGTTAGGCATGGATTGTCACACTGATATCAGTTAAGCTCATAATATTGTAAAGTGTTCAATACTTTCTGCAACATCATTAC
>OZ025869.1:14638458-14685958 GCA_964019415.1 Ianthella basta | reverse complement strand
GGGGTTCCCCTGTACCTTCCATACTGTGTCTTGTTCAGGTTTTGAGAGAGGGTGCTGGAATCACTCTGTACAGACACAGATATTGCAGCAGCATCAGCAGGTGAGGTGCGATGGGAGGGAGGGGAAGTGTGGAGGGAGTAAGAAGGGTAGTTAAGGTGGAGTGGAGAGGAAAGACGAGAATTGATGGATTGTTGTTTCATATGAAGACCCACGGGTGTATTCCTGCACTAATACACTCACACAAGCAGTGCATGTCACACACTGCCTGTGTCCTCGTGGTGCTCTGTGTCTTTGCCCAACCATTGTAGGAGTGACTGGCACATGAGGAGATGATGGCTCAAGCAAGAAGGTAACTACAGCCTCAAGGTGAGTTGTGGAGAGCAGACTAACTGCACATGTTCATACATTGCACTGACTGACACTGGCACACACACACATTTGGAACATCAGTTTACAGCCCTACTACAAGAAAATGTTTAACTACAGCAGTGGTTGTGTATTCAGCAACCTCATTCATGAACTTCTAGCTCCACCATAGAGACAAGGTGCAGATGTCTCCTTAGATGAACATGGGATGTCTTGTATATGCTAACTTAGCATTCCAAGCAAAGTAATGAATTGCAGAAAACGTCCAACTATCTAATATATAAAGCTGAAGTTGTCTCTGTGTGTATCCCTGATATGCACATGCGTTTCTTGTGCCATCGCCGTCAAACTCGCTGTGGTTGCTGAGGGCAAGGGGCCAGGCTTTAGTGGGGTTGACTTCGGCCATCTTGCAGTTGGCAGAGAGTTCTCCTTCCATTTCTGCCCTTTCCTACGCGGATGACATCATTTTCTAATTGTCTTCCTCATTGACTTCCATTTTCTTCCAGGCTGTCGTCCATATGTATACGGCCATGTACAGGGGATCACCCGTTACTATCAAAGCACACCTCTGAGTACTTGACAGTAAACAACTCACTCTCTGAAGCCTTGATGGGAAGCATGTCCTTGTTCTGCCAGTCAAGCACTGCATAGCTCTGAAACAACACACATTGTCATGCTATAATAATTATGCAGGATTATATTTCACCAGGTCTTATCTCGCGCATATAATTTATTATACCACTAGCATCGATGTGTTTTGATTGGTCATCACACCTTCTCAGCACCTGTGTCTATGAATACACTTACACCTTTTACACAAGTACCAGACATGTACCTTGAAGGTAGACTGTAAAGCATAACAAGAAGCTTACAACTGCCCCCACATGCAAACACCACCACCACCACCATCTCCACATATGGCCACCAATCACCACCAAGCCACCACACCACCATCACCACCACTATGTCCACTACCCCCACATGCAACCACCGTCTAGTCTCAAGTAGCCAGACCGGCATTTTGTAGACTCCACCTAACTGAAATACACTCTGGGTGTCAGTGCTGCTTTTTGCCACTACCACCACTTTTACTGTGCATATACCCACCGTGCTATACCTTGCCATGTAGAGATACTTTTATTATCTTTGCAATAACTCAGGTGATGGTGGTCACACATGCATAGACACACACACACACACGCACACACACACACACACACACACACACACACACACACATACACACACACACACACACAGTGTCTATGATTAATAAGTCTGTACTGTTTTAAATCCATTGTAAAGTTGCACTGCACATGTACCCTACAACTCGGCACACCTCACCAAACCATAATTGGAGCAGATAATTACGCAGTGCATTATATGCTATATATTATATGCTATTATATTACACTAAAATTCAATGTTAGTGCATGAGTCCAACTGTCTATATAAGCCAGTTTGGGGCTTGTGCATATATATTAGTATGTTGTTGTACACATACCATTAGCAGCTGACTGGGGCACTGGTACTGTATGGTGGCCGGGTGAATGGAGCATTAGAGAATAGATTCATTCAGAGCGTGTGACCATGATGGCATTCTCTCACCTTCAGCAGTAGTGAAGTTCCCCATGACCTTTGCCTTCTGTCCGTCTGCTCCCTCTCCCTTCCTCACAGCCTCCACCTCAATCCTGTAAGTGGTGCCACGTTGGAGGGAGGTCAGTGTGAGAGGTGCTACTGTCAGCAGGTTGGGTGACAGTGATGGAGCCATCTTGGGCGGAGTGTGACACAGTGAAGGAGTAGCACTTGGGGTAGCCAGCTGACCAGGTGACACTCAAAGTGGTGGCTGTGCTGCTTGGCAAGGTAATGCAGGTTAAAGATGACTGTTAACCGTACAACAGCTGCTAAAGGGAGAACAAGTTATACAGGGACAGGTTGAGAGTGTAGCACTGGAATCAGGATAGACTACTCACTGTCACTGCTGCATTACCTTGTGCCTACATTCAATCTGAGCTACATACTCATTGCTCTCCATTTGTCCATTATTGGGTAGAATTGTAGTACAGTGATACCTTTCCATCAAGATAGTGTAGTTGTCCACAGCTATATACTTCCTGATAGGTGGTGGTGTGAGGGAGGGCAGTGTGTCCGGGGATGGTTGATGGGTTGGTTGTCCCATGCACCCTCATTCCTAATGGCCCAAATCACCCCCAGTTAACATATTCCCCAGTTCCATCATACTGACACCTGAGGGTGATGTTATACCAGTTCTACACACATAAGTGGCAGCTGTGTGGGTCTGAGTGAGGACCACTGAACCTACACAATACAGTAGAGACAACAGTACAGTAGTACAGTATCATACCTTTGTGTTGGTGTACGTTGTGATGGTTTCCGTATGTAATACGTATATATGCATGGAGTATGCATAATTATTACACATAACCCACACGCATGCACTACATCATGTTACACAGTGTCGTTGCTAAGGATTATTTGGTGTGTGTGTGTATATGTGAGCACTGATCTATTTGTGCATGTGTGTGTGCTTGTGAGGGTGTGAGGGTGTGCACATGTGTGCATGTATACGTATGACATTGTTTTCTTTGTCAATTTGTTGCATATTATATATAGGGTACTGCAAATTTAGCAATTTGTCATATACTCCATTAGTTTCTTAATCCAAGTCTTCTGTATTCAGAATGCATATATCGATGGTGTCAGCTGTTGATTATGTATCTTACTGGTATGGATGCCAGTCAATATAATTTATAGCAATTTAAATTTCCTTATTACAGTATATTGTAAGGCCTTGTGGATGGAAGGTTTGACCAACAGAAGACATAAAGAGATTTCCACAAGACAGATCAGCATTCAAAGACTTGATGATGGGCAATCATAGCTATTTCTCTTTTAACTGCACCAAGTATCTCCACTTAATTAGTATATACGTTGTCTCATTATCTTGCGGTATTTCTCCAATTGCAACATCTGGGGCTGTATTTAGTCTGGTTTGGTCTGAAACTCATTAGTAATACTCTTTCTGTCACCGTCACAGTCCTATAATCATCACTCTTTGCTACATAAAGTGTCTCACTGTCCAAGACGTCAAACTGGAGAAGACTAAACCTTTCTTTTTGCTCTTCGACAATGGAATAAACTTGCATGCAAAGGGAGACTGCTCCTCCCATAATAGTTACCTCAATTATTCTACAGCATGCAAGCCCATGGCCAAATGCATGGACCACCTTCGAACTCTCCTGCATGCACAGCTGTGAGCTACACATCCTACACATTCTGAATATAGCACTCATCTCCACTCCCCTTTCGGTTCCTCATCTTCTTTCAAACCCATTCGCGAAAGACTGCATGACTGGTGGCAGTATTAGTGGTTGTGTTCTTGTGTGCCAAAGACAAGAAAGACCAAGTACATTCATAACAGCAACAACATGCAAGTACCCAGAATCCAGATGGCTACAGCAATATATCCTCTAAATTTGAAGACGACAACTTCTAAACTGCCATTTATATCTGACTTGCACTTGTTTGACAAGTAGAAAGCATCTCAAACTGTTAGGCATGGATTGTCACACTGATATCAGTTAAGCTCATAATATTGTAAAGTGTTCAATACTTTCTGCAACATCATTACAAATGACATTCAAGTCAATACCTGTATAGCCATCTTAACTGAATTGTACTATAAGCTGCAATATAACGTTCCAAATGCATAAAATGCACTGCGTAATTATCTGCTCCAATTATGGTTTGGTGAGGTGTGCCGAGTTGTTGGGTACATGTGCAGTGCAACTTTATAATGGATTTAAAACAGTACAGACTTATTAATCATAGACACTGTGTGTGTGCGTGCGTGTGTGCGTGTGCATGCGTGCGTGTGTGTGTGTGTGTGTGTGTGTGTGTGTGTGTGTGTGTGTGTGTGTGTGTGTGTGTGTGTTTGTGTTTGTGTGTGTGTGTGTGTGTGTGTGTGTATTTTATTACACATAAGAGTATGCAACCGCATATCCTTATGCCAAGAGTACTCTTGGCATGAGCATGTAGTCTGTGGTGTTGCTGAACAATCCACTAGTCCTTGTGTTTGTGTGTCTTGTGATGCCAAAGTACGGATCATACACAAGTATACACAAGAGCTGAATACTCAGTTACAGTTAACAGCATATTTGTCTCAGCATGTACGTATACTGTGTCTGTTTGTAGTAGTTACAGGTAAAGAGTGTGGGACTGCATGGGGATGGGCAGTGCTTGTGGTTGTGCCCTACCAGCCTGTGTTGGTACCATGGTCTAACCAACTCCTATTTTACTGTACTACAGTGGAACCTCGGAAATAAGACCACCATCCGGGCCATGAAAAGTGGTCTCACTTTTGAGGTGGTCTTAATAATTCATGTATACATGGATTTAGGACTAAACCAAAGTGGTCTTATTTCTAAGGTGGTCGTTTTATAGGGGTGGTCGTTTAGCGGGGTTCCCCTGTACCTTCAATACTGTGTCTTGTTCAGATTTTGAGAGAGGGTGCTGGAATCACTCTGTACAGACACAGATATTGCAGCAGCATCAGCAGGTGAGGTGTAATGGGAGGGAGGGGAAGTGTGGAGGGAGTAAGAAGGGTAGTTAAGGTGGAGAGTGGAGAGGAAAGACGAGAATTGATGGATTGTTGTTTCATATGAAGACCCACGGGTGTATTCCTGCACTAATACACTCACACAAGCAGTGCATGTCACACACTGCCTGTGTCCTCGTGGTGCTCTGTGTCTTTGCCCAACCATTGTAGGAGTGACTGGCACATGAGGAGATGATGGCTCAAGCAAGAAGGTAACTACAGCCTCAAGGTGAGTTGTGGAGAGCAGACTAACTGCACATGTTCATACATTGCACTGACTGACACTGGCACACACACACGTTTGGAACATCAGTTTACAGCCCTACTACAAGAAATGTTTAACTACAGCAGTGGTTGTGTATTCAGCAACCTCATTCATGAACTTCTAGCTCCACCATAGAGACAAGGTGCAGATGTCTCCTTAGATGAACATGGGATGTCTTGTATATGCTAACTTAGCATTCCAAGCAAAGTAATGAATTGCAGAAAACGTCCAACTATCTAATATATAAAGCTGAAGTTGTCTCTGTGTGTATCCCTGATATGCACATGCGTTTCTTGTGCCATCGCCGTCAAACTCGCTGTGGTTGCTGAGGGCGAGGGGCCAGGCTTTAGTGGGGTTGACTTCGGCCATCTTGCAGTTGGCAGAGAGTTCTCCTTCCATTTCTGCCCTTTCCTACGCGGATGACATCATTTTCTAATTGTCTTCCTCATTGACTTCCATTTTTTTCCAGGCTGTCGTCCATATGTATACGGCCATGTACAGGGGATCACCCGTTACTATCAAAGCACACCTCTGAGTACTTGACAGTAAACAACTCACTCTCTGAAGCCTTGATGGGAAGCATGTCCTTGTTCTGCCAGTCAAGCACTGCATAGCTCTGAAACAACACACATTGTCATGCTATAATAATTATGCAGGATTATATTTCACCAGGTCTTATCTCGCGCATATAATTTATTATACCACTAGCATCGATGTGTTTTGATTGGTCATCACACCTTCTCAGCACCTGTGTCTATGAATACACTTACACCTTTTACACAAGTACCAGACATGTACCTTGAAGGTAGACTGTAAAGCATAACAAGAAGCTTACAACTGCCCCCACATGCAAACACCACCACCACCACCATCTCCACATATGGCCACCAATCACCACCAAGCCACCACACCACCATCACCACCACTATGTCCACTACCCCCACATGCAACTACCGTCTAGTCTCAAGTAGCCAGACCGGCATTTTGTAGACTCCACCTAACTGAAATACACTCTGGGTGTCAGTGCTGCTTTTTGCCACTACCACCACTTTTACTGTGCATATACCCACCGTGCTATACCTTGCCATGTAGAGATACTTTTATTATCTTTGCAATAACTCAGGTGATGGTGGTCACACATGCATAGACACACACACACACACACACACACACACACACACACACACACACACACACACACACACACACACACACACACACACACACACACACACACACACACACACACACACACACACACAGTGTCTATGATTAATAAGTCTGTACTGTTTTAAATCCATTATAAAGTTGCACTGCACATGTACCCTACAACTCGGCACACCTCACCAAACCATAATTGGAGCAGATAATTACGCAGTGCATTATATGCTATATATTATATGCTATTATATTACACTAAAATTCAATGTTAGTGCATGAGTCCAACTGTCTATATAAGCCAGTTTGGGGCTTGTGCATATATATTAGTATGTTGTTGTACACATACCATTAGCAGCTGACTGGGGCACTGGTACTGTATGGTGGCCGGGTGAATGGAGCATTAGAGAATAGATTCATTCAGAGCGTGTGACCATGATGGCATTCTCTCACCTTCAGCAGTAGTGAAGTTCCCCATGACCTTTGCCTTCTGTCCGTCTGCTCCCTCTCCCTTCCTCACAGCCTCCACCTCAATCCTGTAAGTGGTGCCACGTTGGAGGGAGGTCAGTGTGAGAGGTGCTACTGTCAGCAGGTTGGGTGACAGTGATGGAGCCATCTTGGGCGGAGTGTGACACAGTGAAGGAGTAGCACTTGGGGTAGCCAGCTGACCAGGTGACACTCAAAGTGGTGGCTGTGCTGCTTGGCAAGGTAATGCAGGTTAAAGATGACTGTTAACCGTACAACAGCTGCTAAAGGGAGAACAAGTTATACAGGGACAGGTTGAGAGTGTAGCACTGGAATCAGGATAGACTACTCACTGTCACTGCTGCATTACTTTGTGCCTACATTCAATCTGAGCTACATACTCATTGCTCTCCATTTGTCCATTATTGGGTAGAATTGTAGTACAGTGATACCTTTCCATCAAGATAGTGTAGTTGTCCACAGCTATATACTTCCTGATAGGTGGTGGTGTGAGGGAGGGCAGTGTGTCCGGGGATGGTTGATGGGTTGGTTGTCCCATGCACCCTCATTCCTAATAGCCCAAATCTCCCCCAGTTAACACATTCCCCAGTTCCATCATACTGACACCTGAGGGTGATGTTATACCAGTTCTACACACATACGTGGCAGCTGTGTGGGTCTGAGTGAGGACCACTGAACCTACACAATACAGTAGAGACAGCAGTACAGTAGTACAGTATCATACCTTTGTGTTGGTGTACGTTGTGATGGTTTCCGTATGTAATGCGTATATATGCATGGAGTATGCATAATTATTACACATAACCCACACGCATGCACTACATCATGTTACACAGTGTCGTTGCTAAGGACTATTTGGTGTGTGTGTGTATATGTGAGCACTGATCTATTTGTGCATGTGTGTGTGCTTGTGAGGGTGTGAGGGTGTGCACATGTGTGCATGTATACGTATGACATTGTTTTCTTTGTCAATTTGTTGCATATTATATATAAGGTACTGCAAATTTAGCAATTTGTCATATACTCCATTAGTTTCTTAATCCAAGTCTTCTGTATTCAGAATGCATATATCGATGGTGTCAGCTGTTGATTATGTATCTTACTGGTATGGATGCCAGTCAATATAATTTATAGCAATTTAAATTTCCTTATTACAGTATATTGTAAGGCCTTGTGGAAGGAAGGTTTGACCAACTGAAGACACAGAGAGATTTCCACAAGACAAATCAGCATGCAAAGACTTGATGATGGGCAATCATAGCTATTTCCATTATAACTGCACCTCTCTGGCTCTTGATTGACCCTGGGTTTGTTGTCTTCAATGTAGTCATGCTACTGGGAGTGATGCTTCCTGTGATTACTGTGAAGACGGTCATTCTGGTGGCTTTGATCTTAGAGTCTTTCATATTGTTAGTGTAGTACGTCTGGTGTTGGGAAGCTTCTTAAGTCTCCTGCCTCTTACGTAATTGATCTGGGCTGGCCATGGCCATGTACCACATTGCAGGGATCGTCCTCAACCTTTCACCAGTGAACAACCCACCCACAGCTCCACATACTATGACAACATTTCTAGCTGTCTCCACGTATTATCGCAATATGGAGCTAGATTGGTGTTCATGGCCACATTCGCTGTTGTATAGTCTACATCATTGTCAAGTACGGTGAACAAGTATTTCGAGTTAAAAAAAAACTCGTGGGGCGCCAGGGCGCCCCTGAACCTCGAACTACTTGCTAGCAATTTTCCCATGTACGTTCAGTAAATCAGATAGTTGGGGGTACAGTATTGTTGTTGGCCTGAAAGATACATCAAGACGCACTAGACCGTTGGGTTTGCAAGAGTTTCAAGTCTCAAGAGCAGCCAGTCATATCCAGTGAAAGCATCCCTACCAAACTGTCAAATGTTTGCCTACTGCTTTTTGATCTATATGACATTCTGAATGAGCAATTGTTACTTTGTGCCTGGAGGAGTGTGCTGGCTAAAAGGCTACCCTATGATGATTCTATGAGCGAATCATGGCTATAATTATGTGTCATGACTCGCTGGTCTCCCATTATTGGCCTACGGGTCACTAGACTTCTGTTGTATTTAGGGCTGTACCTCGAAGGAAAACAGTTAAGTAAGCTTCCTACTACAATACTACTACTTAAACATGTTCTAGAAACACTTTTCGTTCCTTGGGTACACGGCGAAATCTAAAGAAAGATGATTTTGAGCCTAGCAAACAGAAAGCGTCGAGCGCGCGGCCATTTTACAATGTCCCTTCAGTGATAATTGGAGCTGTATCTCGCAGAAGAGACGTTCCTTAGGATTTTTATTAGTATCACTCTATTAACACATATTTATGACAACATTTCGTCCGATTCAAACACGGCGAAACGTCATTAGAGAGGATTTAAAGCTTTGTAAAGAACGACTTGAGCGCCGCCATTTGCAATGACAGAAATATATATATATATACGAACATGAAGCCATACGAATACCTAAAAGTGAAAACAATATAGGGGCGCCTTCGGCGCCCCAAAAACCCCAAGAAGTACTTTGCAGTTGTTAGCTTTATAGTGGTGGTTGTTCTGCATAATAGCCTTCCTTGGAAATTCTCCAATGTTATCACAGGAAAGTATCTCCACTTAATTAGTATATACGTTGTCTCATTATCTTGCGGAATTTCTCCAGTTGCAACATCTGGATTTAGTCTGGTTTGGTCTGAAACTCATTAGTAATACTCTTTCTGTCGCAGGCACATTCCTATAATCATCACTCTTTGCTAACATAAAGTGTCTCACTGTCCAAGACGTCAAACTGGAGAAGACTAAACTTTTCTTTTTGCTCTTCGACAATGGAATAAACTTGCATGCAAAGGGAGACTGCTCCTCCCATAATAGTTACCTCGATTATTCTACAGCATGCAAGCCCATAGCCAAATGCATGGACCACCTTCGAACTCTCCTGCACGCACAGCTGTGAGCTACACTTCTTACACATTCTGAATATAGCACTCATCTCCACTCCCCTTTCGGTTCCTCATCTTCTTTCAAACCCATTCGCGAAAGACTGCATGACTTGTGGCAGTGCTAGCTAGTGTACTTGTGTGCCAAAGACAAGAAAGACCAAGTACATTCATAACAGCAACAACGTGCAAGTACCCAGCATCCAGTTGGCTACAGCGCTATATCCTCTAAATTTGAAGACGACAACTTCTAAACTGCCATTTATATCTGACTTGCACTTGTTTGACAAGTAGAAAGCATCTCAAACAGTTAGGCATGGATTGTCACACTGATATCAGTTAAGCTCATAATATTGTAAAGTGTTCAATACTTTCTGCAACATCATTACAAATGACATTCAAGTCAATACCTGTATAGCCATCTTAACTGAATTGTACTATAAGCTGCAATATAACGTTCCAAATGCATATAATGCACTGCGTAATTATCTGCTCCAATTATGGTTTGGTGAGGTGTGCCGAGTTGTAGGGTACATGTGCAGTGCAACTTGTATAATGGGTTACTTGGTGAGCTGTTTAAAGGGCCGGGAGGAAATGCATGCATATTAAACTTTCACACACAGTAAATTGTGGGAGCAGTTGGGAAGCATGACATGCAGGTGGTATAACATGTGCATGTCAACTGCACTTATTGCAAAAATATAATAAAATTGCCTACTTTTCATCCTATCCCTCATTAGCATGCTACATCACAGAAGAGCTGGCAGCCATAGGGTGGGAAGTCATTCCTCACTCAATGCACACATCATTACACTACTTCACACTGTTCCTACCACATACACACATAGAGTACATATCAGTGAATCACAATGTACAATGCACACTACATGGTACTTTGTCATAACCAAACATGTTATACACTAGCTCTTGTCCTTTGGATGACTTGCTGTATCTCCTCTTCTTCCACCTTCCTCTCCCCTAGCCTGTGGCAAAGCAGGTCTTGAGCTGGTTCACACTCATCGCCTGCCTGCTCGTGGTGCCCCCTCTCCCTCATGTGCGTGTGGTGGACTGATCTGCAAGCAAGTATACTGGCACACACGTATGCAAGTTCACACAAACATGCACAAACACACGCACAGAATTAAAACAGTACAGGTTTACTAATCATAGACACTATGTGTGTGTGTGTGTGTGTGTGTGTGTGTGTGTGTGTGTGTGTGTGTGTGTGTGTGTGTGTGTGTGTGTGTGTGTGTGTGTGTGTGTGTGTGTGTGTGTGTGTGTGTGTGTGTGTGTGTGTGTGTGTGTGTGTGTGTGTGTGTGTGTGTGTGTGTGTGTGTGTGTGTCTATATATGTGTGTGACCACCATCACCTGAGTCAATGCAAAACTAATAAAAGTATCTCTAAACGACATGGTATGGCACGGTGGGTATATGAACAGTAAAAGTGTGTCAGTAGTGGCAAAAAAGCAGCACTAACTCCCAGAGTGTCTTTCAGTTAGGTGGAGTCTACAAAACGCCGATCTGGCTACATGAGACTAGACGGTAGTTGCATGTGGAGGTAGTGGACATAGTGGTGGTGATGGTGGTGTGGTGGCTTGGTGGTGATTGGCAGCTGTATGTGGAGATGGTGGTGGTGGTGGTGTTTGCATGTGGGGGCAGTTGTAAGCTTCTTGTTATGCTTTACAGTCTACCTTCAAGGTACATGTCTGGTACTTGTGTAAAAGGTGTAAGTGTATTCATAGACACAGGTGCTGAGAAGGTGTGATGACCAATCAAAACACATCGATGCTAGTGGTATAATAAATTATATGCGCGAGATAAGACCTGGTGAAATATAATCCTGCATAATCATTATAGCATGACATGTGTGTTGTTTTCAGAGCTATGCAGTGCTTGACTGGCAGAACAAGGACATGCTTCCCATCAAGGCTTCAGAGAGTGAGTTGTTTACTGTCAAGTACTCAGAGATGTGCTTTGATAGTAACAGGTGATCCCCTGTACATGGCCGTATACATATGGACGACAGTCTGGAAAACAAGTATTTCGAGTTAAAAAACTCGTGGGGCGCCAGGGCGCCCTTGAACCTCGAACTACTTGCTAGCAATTTTCCCATGTACGTTCAGTAAATCAGATAGTTGGGGGTACAGTATTGTTGCTGGCCTGAAAGATACATCAAGACACACTAGACCGTTGGGTTTGCAAGAGTTTCAAGTCTCCAGAGCAGCCAGTCATATCCAGTGAAAGCATCCCTACCAAACTGTCAAATGTTGGCCTACTGCTTTTTGATCTATATGACATTCTGAATGAGCAATTGTTACTTTGTGCCTGGAGGAGGAGTGTGCTGGCTAAAAGGCTACCCTATGATGACTATATGAGCGAATCATGGCTATAATTATGTGTCATGACTCGCAGGTCCTCCATTATTGGCCTACGGGTCACTAGACTTCTGTTGTATTAAGGGCTGTACCTCGCAGAAAAACAGTTAAGGTAGCAGCACTGGCTAAAAGCTTCCTTTAGGGTACATTACATTTGTACATGTATCTCTCAAACCATGCAAGCAACGATCTTGACCATTGCAAATGTAATTGACATGGAAATTCCCCATAATTTGGTGATATTAATTAATTGATCAGTACTTCCCTTCATGAGATAATCTAATTGGAAGTGAAAATTTATCACCTCCGGTGAGGTCAAGCAGCTTCAGGAAAATCCTATCTTCTTCTGTTCCAAAAGGCTGAATTAAATCAAACCTGGGATATACAATCTACAAACATGTGTGCACAAATCTATGGCAGCGATCTAGCATTTTCCATTTTATTACAGAGTTATTCCCTGTTCCCTTCCAAATTGCGAAATTCGCGATAACTCGCTCGCGGAGACGATTTTCCGAGATCGCTGCCATAGTTCTCTGCATATGGGCGTGTGCTTCACGGCAAGAGATAACGCGTCTGGATTGATTGAAACGCGCCAGACTAGATAGGTCTGCAACACCTTTGCCCACCCACAAACTTGCCACAACTACCGCATTTGAATACTTCCTACCTAATTCCTGTGACCAGTGCTAGGAACTATGTGTATGACGCAGATATAAGCGTGGTCTGCGCTTCACGACCAGAGCGAACACCCACGAGAGGCTCAGATCCTTCTTCGGAATGTCGAGTTCCAATTAGTCGCGGTTTTCACACCTAATCCCACACCTGTGCGTGTTACGCAACGTGTGTTTACAAACTTGCAGAATTCATTTACATTCTTCTTGTGTGTGACGGAGCTGATCGTTACAGTTCGGTGCTTCAGGCAGGCGTATCCCAAACTTCATCAGCTAACCGCGATAGCTTCTGAAAGTTGGGAAACGCCTGCCTGCACCAGTAGTAGCTACGGTAAAAGTGCGCGATGCCAAAAGTGAAGTCGGGGAAGAAACGCACTCACCTTACGGTCATAAGTACCCGAGGGCACGCTATGCGCGGAGTAGGAATAGCCAGCAGGCTCTCGGAGGACGTCTTACTCCCGTCAGATTGGATCACCGAAGAACGACGAGTTGGGTCAGAAGTTCGTATTACGTATCGCTCTCGCTCCCGCTGGACACTGCTTCACAAGCAGGACGGCTGTTCAGAAATTCCTTGCTGGCCCTAGAATGACAGCGATCGAAGCAGATACTGCGGACAGTCCATCAATTGACGAATCTGGTTCGGAATACTTCCCAACGCCGAGAAAAGGTCGAAGACTGCAAGCCATTAATTAATCAGGTAACACTTGGAATTTGTCGCGATTTTCACTTTTTCCTTTCTTCCATAACTCGCGCATGCTAGCAGTGATCGACACAAAACTTCTGATACGTAATTCAGATCCATAACTCTACCTCTCCGCCAAAAATTGTACGGGTTTGATTTCGACACGTGAGCCAGTGCTGCTACCTTAAGTAAGCTTCCTACCACAATAATATTACTTAAACATGTTCTAGAAACACTTTGCGTTCTTTGGATACACGGCGAAATCTAAAGAAAGATGGCTTTGAGCCTAGCAAACAGAACGCGTCGAGCGCGCGGCCATTTCACAATGTCCGTCAGTGATAATTGGAGCTGTATCTCGCAGAAGAGACGTTCCTTAGGCTTTTTATTAGTATCACTCTATTAACACATGTTTATGACCACATTTTGTTCGATTCAAACACGGCGAAACGTCATTAGAGAGGATTTAAAGCTTTGTAAAGAACAACGTGAGCGCCGCCATTTGCAAAATGACAGAAATATATATATACAGTGCAAGTTACAATATACACCACTAATCTAAAGTAAATATTATAATATAATATAATATAATATAATTCCCGGGGGGTTAGGCACCCCTCACGAACATGTGATAGGTGTGCCTTTGAAGTATGGGAGATTTTAGGACTTTTAAATGAGGCAGAATTTTTAATTAGGCCTTCGTTCTTGTACAAGCAGCCCGCAATATCCTAATATAAATGTGCATAGCATAACACTTAATGTATTGTGCATTTATATTGATGCATAGTGGTATCTTGTATATTAATGCAACTGGGCTCGTTGAGACATGAAACTTGGTGGACATATCCAAGTGGTCCACCGTCCTATGTTATTAGCGGGATTTCTTAATTAGTCTCAAAATGACCAACATATGTGAGGTGTATGATGTATTCAACTAGCCCGGCCCGCTCAGTCATGACACTTGATGGACCTAGCCAGATAATCCAACTGTTCATGTCATTAGCGGAATTTCTTAATTAGTTGCAAAATGGCCGAGAAAAATGAGGTTCATTGCATATCTTACCGACCCAGCCCTGCTAAGTCATGATACTAAGTGGATGTAGTTAGATGACCAATTTCCTCATGTCATTAGCAGTATTGCTTAATTAGTCACAAAATGGAGGCGATGTTTTGAACAATCACATTTTGGCACCAATTTGTAGGCGTTTGCCGCTATGCTGGAGCAGAGCAGCACCAACATGTACACTTGCTCACAACTATCCAGCCACAATACCCAGCTACTACACCACCACATAGATAAATACAACCGCCATCACCACCACCACAGTGGAAGTTGCAATGAGCACACCAGTATAAGATTATGTGCTAGAGCTGCAAGAAAACAGACCATGCCACCACATCAGGCGCTGCTACCACATACTACTACCACCACCATCACACAGTGCAAGTTACAATATTACGGCCACCACATGCATTCCTAGATGAAAATGACCACCACCACCACCACCACATGGTGCCAGTACAATGCATGCATTCAGTATATGAGCCATTGCTCTAGAAAAAAACACCACCACCACCACCACCACACAGTGCAAGTTACAATATCGCAGCCACCACCACCTGTGCCGGTAGAGTATCTGTGCTAGTTGGTCATAGAAAAGACCACCAGTGCAAGTTACAGTGGCACCAGCACCATTCGCACCACCACATGTGCCAGAAAGTAAATGCGCTCAATGGCTGAAGAAAAAGACCACCAGCGCAAGTTACAGCCGGTCAGAACCTGCACCGCCGCCATTGGAGTGCACGCTGCAGCAAGCAATTGTAAGCTTGCCTAAGGGCATGCCATTGAATTGAGGGTGCATGGAAAGAAATTCAATGGCATGCCCTTAGGCAAGTTACATTTGCTTGCTGCAGCGTGCACTCCAATGGCGGCGGTGCAGGTTCTGACCAGCTGTAACTTGCGCTGGTGGTCTTTTTCTTCAGCCATTGAGCGCATTTACTTTCTGGCACATGTGGTGGTGCGAATGGTGCTGGTGCCACTGTAACTTGCACTGGTGGTCTTTTTCTATGACCAACTAGCACAGATACTCTACCGGCACAGGTGGTGGTGGCTGCGATATTGTAACTTGCACTGTGTGGTGGTGGTAACTAATACATATATAGCAGTCAGTGTGGTGTGTTAAGGGCATATAACTATATAAGCTGCCAAGAATAGCTGTCAAAATAGGCTGGATGAGGGCTCACTGTGTGTGAGCCAGTCGCTAGCACTTGTGTAATACAGTTGTAAGCTATGTGACCTAAATGATTTACTGCTCTTGTGCTCACCTGTGACTGTTTAGTGTACGTGCTTTGTACACTTGAATGGAATGGACCAAGGCATGGGCTGCCATTTGTACTAACAGAACTATGTTTCCCAGCAGAAGTTGAGCAACAAGGTGAATTAACTTACGTCTGTACAGTCAACATCCCAGTGCAGCAACACTGCATGGGAAGGCACATGGCTGCTCTACCTCCAGCCTCAGAAATCTACCCAGTCACTGAAGCTACGTCACTTCACTCTCTTGCATGTGTCCACTACTACCATGACATCATTCCACATATAGTGACTAATGATGATGTCATGCTGTCAATTGGCCAATATTCCATTCAGAGAATGGCTGGCATCCCATGCACTCATGTGGACGCACCAATCAATTACAGCAGAATTATACACAACTACTGCCATGGTTATACAGTACTGACATTGTACAATGCCATGTATGTACCTACTGTAAGTGCTCCAGTTGTACTACAAGTCCACAGCTCCTATTGAGCTCAATGGTAATATATATATATATATATATACGAACATGAAGCCATACGAAGACCTAAATCTGAAAACAATATAGGGGCGCCTTCGGCGCCCCAAAAATGCAAGTCAATGAGAAAGACAATTAGAAAATGATGTCATCCGCGTAGGAAAAGGCAGAAATGGAAGGAGAACTCTCTGCCAACTGCAAGATGGCCGAAGTCAACCCCACTAAAGCCTGGCCCCTCGCCCTCAGCAACCACAGCGAGTTTGACGGTGATGGCACAAGAAACGCATGTGCGTATCACGGATACACACAGAGACAACTTCAGCTTTATACAGTGCAAGTTATATATTAGATATATAGTTGGACGTTTTCTGCAATTCATTACTTTGCTTGGAATGCTAAGTTAGTATAATTATACAAGATATCCCTTGTTAATCTAAGGAGACATCTGCACCTTGTCTCTATGGTGGAGCTAGAAGTTCATGAATGAGGTTGCTGAATACACAACCACTGCTGTAGTTGAACATTTCTTGTAGTAGGGCTGTTAACTGATGTTCCAAATGTGTGTGTGTGCGTGAACAGTCAGGGTAATGTATGAACATGTGCAGTTAGTCTGCTCTCACAACTCACCTTGAGGCTGTAGTTGTCTTCTTGCTTGAGCCATCATCTCCTCATGTGCCAGTCTCTCCTACAATGGTTGGGCAAAGACACAGAGCACCACGAGGACACAGGCAGTGTGTGACATGCACTGCTTGTGTGAGTGTATTAGTGCAGGAATACACCCGTGGGTCTTCATATGAAACAACAATCCATCAATTCTCGTCTTTCCTCTTCACTCACCACCTTCACTACCCTTCTTACTCCCTCCACACTTCCCCTCCCTCCCATCGCACCTCACCTGCTGATGCTGCTGCAATGTCTGAGTGTCTGTACAGAATGATTCCAGCACCCTCTCTCAAAATCTGAACAAGACACAGTATTGAAGGTACAGTGAAACCCCACTAAATGACCACCTCTATAAAACGACCACCTTAGAAATAAGACCGCTTTGGTTTAGTCCTAAATCCGTGTATACATGAATTATTAAGACCACCTCGAAAATGAGACCACTTTTCATGGCCCGGATGGTGGTCTTATTTCCGAGGTTCCACTGTAGTACAGTAAAATAGGAGTTAGTTGGGCCATGGTACCAACACAGGCTGGTAGGGAACAACCACAAGTACTACCCATCTCCATACAGTCCCACACTCTTTACCTGTAACTACTACAAACAGACACAGTATTCGTACATGCTGAGACAAATATGCTGTTAACTGTAACTGAGTATTCAGCTCTTGTGTATACTTGTGTACAATCAGTACTTTGGCATCACAAGACACACAAACACAAGGACTAGTGGATTGTTCAGCAACACCACAGACTACATGTTCATGCCAAGAGTACTCTTGGCACAAGGATATGAGGTTGCATACTTTACATGTACATACGTATACGTAGTATCTGTTTCAACATGATGTACTTAGGTTAATTGTATTCATAGGATGGGGCCCCTTCATGGGTCCCTTATACCCCAGGGACAACTACATAATGGTACATAGGTCACAGGGCAACTTTGCAATTTCAATTCAATTCAATTCAATAACCAAAATGGATACATCTCCAATACTGGAGGTCATCCCTATACTTATACACTGATATGTTAGCATGGCAAGTAGTTAGTTATACGATATAGAAGCTATTTAAAATTATCTGTCCATCTTGAGCGTGGTCTTCCTCTTGGTCTCTTCCCCTCCATCTCTCCAACAAAAACTTTCTTTGTTAACCTCTCATTGCTCATTTCTTCCAGTCTAACCCTCCACTTCTCCTGCCTTCTCTTCACTGCATCCAAAACACTTTCTTGTCTCAACTTCTCCCTAATGTCTACATTTCTCATCCGATCCAACCTAGTCACACCTTCGATCCGCCTCAACACCTTCATCTGGGTGGCCTGCACTTTCAGTTGCTGCTGCTTAGATAGAGTCCACGTCTCACAACCGTACAATAATGTTGGCATCACTGTGGCATTCACTACTTTCAGCTTAGTGCTCCTGCTCAATTCCTTCCTTCTCAGTACTACATCATTCAACCCTCCGATCACCCGTGTTGCACCCCCAATCCTTGCCTCTACTTCCTTCTCCATTCTCCCATCACTACTAATCATCACACCCAAGTACTTCATTGCATCTACCTGTTCTATTACCTCTTCATCAATTTTGACTTCACATTCCTCTCTCTTCCTTGCAATCCTCATCACTTTAGTCTTTCTCCAATTCACCCTCAGCTCCCACCTGCTCAGCACATCACTCATCACCTGTAAATTGTGCTGTAGCCCTTCCACTGATTCTGCCATTACCACCATGTCATCCGCAAAAAGGAGTAGCCCTACATCACCAGTTGACAACTTCACCTCCCTCAGAAACTGCCTTCTTGCCTCCCTCGTCGCACTGTCGATAAACACATTAAAGAGCCATGGTGAGAGAGTGCAACCCTGCCTCACACCTCTATGCACCTCAAACAACTCTGATTCCATTTCCCCAACTTTCACCTTGGCCCTTCCGTCGACATACAGTGCCTGAATTGCCCTTAACAGCCTTCCTTTCACCCCATAAGCATATAGCACTTTCCACAGCTTTTCCCTGCTTACATTGTCGTATGCCTTGTCGTAAGCAGGCAACTTTGCAACATTATGTAATTTCTCTAGCTTAGGGCATTGGGGGACAGGCGTCAGGTGCCCGACGTCTGTCCCCCGATGCCCTAAGCAACTACTGGTATGTTACTGCTACAGCTCAAAATGAAGATTATCGGTTTAAATTCGAATGTAAGACTACAGCGAATCAAGTGTCGTATAAACCGGAAGTCAATAATTAGAAAATGTCCGTTGTCCACGCAGGAAAAAGCGGAAATGGACGGATAACTCTCTGCAAACTGCAAGATGGGCGACGTCTTTTCTCGTTTTTTCGATTCTTTTGAGCATTGAAGGGTAAACAAATTAGGCACTTGTACTGCTTTGCTTTCGAGTAAACTTTCCTTGGAAGCTGTGTTCGATTAAATCGTGTAGTTGGAGCAACCAGTTGGCACCTTGCCACTGCTGATCGTGGCCAATATCCAAGTCGCCGTTGTTCAGTAGCCGTGATCGTTTTGGTAGCCACAAATAGAGATATACCGTAATGTGGTCGGCCCTACAGTTGCCCTGTGACCTCATGTGTAACATCCTAGTTGGGGTGGGGCCTATGCTGAATGCTACAGTCCAATGACATTAATATAGTATTGCACAAGACACACCATGCATAGCAGTACTTAGCATATAAAAGTGAATGTGCGATAGGCGAACCACAATGTTTGTGTTAAGCCAAAGCAGCTAGTATAAATACAATTCAGAATTAGACTATATATTATATATGAGAAGCTGAACACCGTACACACACACATATATAATACAGAAGTTTTGGCATTTACAATGAAACTGTGGGGCACACTCAGGCTAGCCCCAATTATTGCTTGTGTCACTACCATTGCCATATGGGTACAATAATACTATATTCTGGTGACATGCCAGCTCAAATTATACTGTAAACTGCATGGAGTCCCTGTCTAAGCTGACCAACACTACACACCTAGGGGACACGTTGTTCATTGCAATCACCTTGTTGTAATAGGACACTTGTGCATGCCCATACACCAGGGGTATATCAATTAGCCATTGTAATGACTGCATTGTAGTTACATGATGAGGGATGACGCACAACATACAAAGAACATACGTAAATACAGCTTGTGTGTACGTTAGTAGACACAAGAGTTAGGAGAAAGATGGTGAGGTAATACTCAATGGTGCCTTGGTTTTCATTTTCATGGTTCACACATAGCATTAGTTGTCACATACATACTGTTATACAGCTATCATAGGTATTGGTACACATACATGATTTGCTCCATAATGAGATTCAAAAGGCCAGCCATTATAATGTCTACGGATGGAGCATCATGCGCATGCTGCATTGTGTAACAACGGTCCTTCTCCTCTGGCTTACTAAACCACAGCATGGTACAGTATATAATGGCAATGTATGCTAAACCATGGCATGGTATAGTATATTATAATGGTATGGTTTAGCAAATCCAACATGGTTCAATATATAATGGCATGGTATTCTAAACCATGGCATAGTACAGTATATAATGGCATGGTATTCTAAACCATGGCATGATATAGTATATAATGGCATGGTATTCTAAACCATGGCATGATATAGTATATAATGGCATGGTATTCTAAACCATGGCATGATATAGTATATAATGGCATGGTATTCTAAACCATGGCATGATATAGTATATAATGGCATGGTATTCTAAACCATGGCATGATATAGTATATAATGGCATGGTATTCTAAACCATGGCATGATATAGTATATAATGGCATGAAATTTATACAATGGCTAATAAATAATTTTGGCTCAAACGGCACCCCATAGAGCACAGCCACCACAAAGTACACTGTAATTAACTGTACTGGAGCACAACCCATTCAAGTAAGCCAACTCCACTAACCAGAGAAAGGTTTGTATAACGTACATGCACACACCAATGAATACAAGTTTGCACTGCATACAAACATACAAACTTGGCATTTGAAACTGTCAAGGTCATTGTCATGGCTACATCTGTGAACTGACAAAGACCTACAATGCCCGAAAGCATGAAATCTTAATTCACTTGTGTAAATGGCTACATCACAGGTTGGGAGATAACCACATTGGGGATGAGTGCACCATGTATGTACATAACCGTTTAACCTGCACTGTATTCATAGCATACCCTAATGACTTTAACAGAGAGATAGAAGGGTAGGCACTACCGAGGAAGTGGAGGATGTGTATACGAACTGAATATAATTACACAGTACTATTGTGATGTGAAACACTATCTCACTGCATCACTAGCAGTGCAAAATGAGAGAAAACAGAGTTTTATTATGCTATTCTCACATTATGTATTCCTGGCAGCACTGAGACATGCAAAGGAATGCAGGCAGCGTTAAGTACATGTATCTGTCAGTCTTCTTGCCCTACATGCATTACTATACACTCACATGTATTCTCCTGCTGGTACGCATGCGGGTGTTGCGTGTGGGATGCTTCATCTATCAAGGTAAGAGGCACTTTTGGTAAGGCAGTGACATACAGCATTAAAGTACACCAGTGTATAATGACGGCACATACGATATAACATTATACTAATAATAATTGTGTCATGTACTGTACTGTATAAATATATACCGTATGACAGTACAGCAGCATCTCTGATTCATACAGTGCCTTATCACAGCATAGGTAACTCACACATACATATGCGGTGACTACCTTAAGAATAAATTGTACAGTACTACATTTCTAAGGTACATAGTTACCAGTTGATGTATCATGTGTCACAATGAATGGAAGAAGGTATTACTGTTTGTAGGTTGCAAGCACCATAATACGTACATTCCTGTGAAATTACTACCCATGGTTGGCATCAGGTTACACAAAGGAAGATGATACAACTACCCCTTTTGAGACATCAGGTCATGCGTCTATGATGGGATTAGGGTTTGTGTCTGACGCAGGGCCATGTGGAGGCAGTCTGCTTGTTATATGCTCAAAGCTGCTCAATGTTTGACCTTTGCACAAGCTACATAATCAGCCCCAACAAGCAAATGCCCTTATTATAATGTAAGCTAGCCTCAAACCCAGGCCCTTTCAGTTAATTCCGTCTCTCCTGCTCTGTGAATTATCCGAAGATGGCCTGAGTATGAGGCTAACTGTGAGCAAACCAGGAAGGCTGACAAAGCACTTGAGTAAGGGTATTCCCCTATAGCTGCCAAGCTAAGACAAGGGGTCTCGTTCATAATCAAGTCCAATGATACACCCCACCCACAAAAGATGGCTTCTTGTGATTGGGAGAAAACGTGTGCTACCATGGCAGCCATACAACTACGTACACACTGTACAATATAATTTGTGAACTGAGTTGATCTGTTAGGGCAAGGAGATGTGGAGGTAGAAAGGCAGAATGTGGAAATTTCCCTGCCCACTGTAATGTGCTAGTCTGCCAACAGGCATACAGTGCATATAGCAACAGGTCAGGGTGACATTCTGCCACCAAAGGTGCTGGCTGTGTAAACATATACGCACATAAAATTATGTATCAATATAGAGAGACCTAATCAGGAACACATTCTGTGGTGACCACGAGGGCTGACAAAGCACTAGAGTAAGGGTATTCCCCTATAACGCATGGATTATACAACTGCATAAAATGACTTCTTCAAACACACATATGTCAGATAGTCAGGCATCTGTCCACTGACAGTCATGGATTGCATGTAAGAATATCACCACCCTGCGAATCCATTGTGCACACCCTCTGCCTCAAGGCTACTACAATTGAGAGATGCCCAGGCACCCACCCACCTGGTAAATCCCACTGAATTAATCCATCCAACAACTTACAGTGCATGGAACAATCTCAACCTCAAACACAACAATCTAAGTTCAAACCTGACCCAACAAATTAAAAGTGTCATTCCAGCTACAGCAGTATTCCAACAACATGTTGAATTCATTAGATTGTACACTTAGTCCAGTCATAGGGTGAGGTGAGGTCATGCGCTAAGTGCTCAGTCCAGGTGGACAGCATGAGAGTTGAACAACTTGTGCAAGCTATGAATACAGCTGTCCTGTGTCTATGGTGACATCAGGAGGTTTGCATTCCCCTCTTGTTGTAGAGTAGGATGTGTTAACTAATGTGATACCTGGGTATATGTATGAAGATCCATTGAAGTCATAGAACCAAGCACTTGAGGTGTCCATTTTCGTAGGTTTACATAATGGTACTGTACACTGTTCACTGCCAAGTCAGTAACCACAGAGTGGGTGAAGTTCTTGCACATCCTCTATTGAGAATGCCTGCCAGCATGCTGCCCTGAGTTTTAGCATTACCTGTGTAGCTACTTACGTATAATATGTTAATTGTTACATATGGTAGTGGAACTGCTAAAGGCAGGCCATGAAAACAAACACCCTCACTTGTCTTTGGGGTATGACCAGCACACGCATCAGGCCACACTTTGCTATGGGTTAGATAAGGAGACAGTTTAAGGCAAACAGACTCCCCCGTGCAGATTACATGGGCACCTGATAACGAATAACTCTGGGTCATGGAGAGTGCAGGAAATCACCTGGAATGCATATGGCCGGTTGCAGAAGCCATTAATGTGCTATACAAACACATGTAAGGATACTCCATTAATTTATACGGGTAACATAGTCATTATTACGCGTACAAAGGACCATTTAAAAGGAGCAGCGAAGTGACAACCGCCAGTCGAGCACATAGCGTCTGTGGTTCAAGGAGCAGTTTCTCTGCCATCTACTAGCAGTACAGCAGCAAGGAGGTAAACAGAGGGAAAGCGAAGAGGGTAGCTATAGCGCTTGTACGATTTACCACACAGACTCCGCGTTTGCTCGTAGCGCGCGAGTGTCCCACATGGACAGTCGGGTCTACAGTCAGCGCGAACACGTAGCTAAACTTTGTGATCTCTTCAGCAGCCTCTACCAACATTAACAGAAAGTTTCATTGTCTTCTCCCAAAGCGCAAATCACTCCACGTGAAAGCTGTCCACGATTAGCTGCAATTCTCGCTGGTCGCGCGCTCTGAGCTGCAGATAGCCCGCGTCCTTCGCGGCGGGAGTCTCCAACACTGCATTCGGTTCTAGCATACGGAGATTAGTAGAAGTTTTAGCAGCTGCTACTCGTTGGGAATAGACGGCACCTTGCAGTCAGGCACGTCCACTTTATCGCGATTCAGAACAGGTGTGTTACACAGGTGAGGATCTATGCCTACGTAATGGGAGTTAGAGGCACTGTGGATATGACATGCATTTCCTTAGTGACTTTGCTTCTCTGTCGAACATCTAGCTAAGTATTGCAGACATCTTGGCTAGTAACTATTATTGCAGGAGGGAGTGTGATGATTCGTCTGTGTGGCCAATCTCTGGTATTCTAGCTCTCACATTCCAAGTAAAGCAGTTCTGGCCTCTGTCAGGCAAACAAGCAGCTATAACAAATGCATTCTGGTAATCTGAGATCTAACCACGGGTCAGCCCACTGGCGTGCAGTGGATTGTATACGAGTACAAAGATATGCTCAAAGAGTAGTTCTGTTAGGTAAGCTTAACAATTAATGACAATGTAGTTCATGGCAGACGGTCATAGATCCACCGACATCTGCATACTACCTGTCTTAGAGATCAAACACAGTCCTCTGCTTGTAGTTTGCAAAGTTGAAACGTGGAAAGCTTAATTCATAACCTTACACCACCAAGGACAATGTAAATTGGTGGTTCCCCACAGAACGAGACATGCATCTCCTTTCAATTTCAAATAACCCCTTCCTGTTGTCCGGCATACACTTTACAGCAACACATTATGATTCACAGATGCACTCAATGTACAGTCTTTCCTCCTCCTCCCAGATACAATGGCACAACCACCTCTGACAGACTCTTTATTCTCAACAGAGAATGAGAACAACATTACAGTGGCCCAGGAACAAGCAAGACCCCACCCAGAGACAGACCAGCTTGTTTCAATCACACCTCACATGCCACGTTGGAGGAGGGATAACGGAGAAATGTTGTGTGTGCTTCTTGCTCCAAGTCCCATTGACACAGCTCCCAACACACCACACCTCCTCCCCCACACACTAATGAGGGAGCAGAGGAGGGTCCTCCTGGAGGACATGCTCCCCCTCCCCTCACAGGCCACTACACACCAAGGAGGTAGTCTAGACCTGCTAGTCTGTGCCCCCTGCCTGAGGCCATGTGGAGTGCAAATATTGTCTGGTACAGTGCTACGGAGTCTCGCAAGGAATGAAGAGTGGACTGAGGTGGTATGTGTTGATGGGGGAGGTGAGAGGACTAGCCGGAGCATGCTCCACCACACAAGCAACACAACTGAACCCAACAGTGAAGTGGAGATCAGCTTTGGGGTAATGGATGTTTCTGAACACAGCCCACACTACTACATCCCACCACAACAGAAGCAGTTACCACTGGAGACAGCAAACACATGCGTATTCATTGAACCAAATATAAACTTCAGCTACTCCTGTTTGGACACCAAAGTGGAGTGCACACACAATCGCAGTGACCCAGTAGAAGACGGAGAGGTTAACTGTAACACAGCACCTGAGAGCTCAATTCCACCTACACAGCAGTTGGTGACAGGACGGGAAGTGACTGAATGGACTTCCGACTCAGTGGGCAACAGCTGGTGTACTTAGAGACACAGGGAGCACCACCACTCTATTGCTTGTCTTAGAGCAAGTACCCTTTCACTTTACACATTAATTACTGTCATGTGCTTTGGACTGCATACCTTTGTGAAGTACATGGACTGCATGCAGTGGACCTCTGATATCAGAATGACAGAACTATATAGTGTGTATGCACATGTATGTTACAGTAACTGCATAGTATCGAGTGTATACCCATTTTATGTCAAATACTTCATGTTTATCATGGTGCTAATCAATGCTTCTGTATGTACATGTACATGTCTATAGTCTCACATAGCCAACCACTTTCCCCCCTCCATTATTACTTTATGATGTCATAACATCAGCATATAAAAATGGAGGCAGGAATAGCAGTTGGCTACACGAGATTAGTACATGACATTGTGTAGTTTGTGCTAACTGTTGACTTGAGAGTGAAACCCAAAAGGCAAAGGAAAAACATACCAGCATACACACAACACATACATGTACATGTACATACGGTAGAATGCAACTGTAGCAATGAGAAGACGTAACATTGCAACACCCAAAACTGGTTTGGGTAAGTCAATTGTATTCATAGGATTGGTAAGCATGTTTATCTACTTGGCACTTAGTTAACTACAGTTTAATTGTATTCATTGGGTATGACAGATCCTTGGGATAATTCCCTTGAGTGGACTCCAAGAAATCATATACGTACCTAACCACTTATCCTAGGGAACTCCTATGAAGGAGCACCAAGGGCATATTGCTGCAGGACATGATCTCATTACATTGTCTATTCCCATACTGTACGTACCTGTACTGCAAACAGTATCCCCACTGCTACTGCCACTCCTATCCCAAGAGTACCTCCAATGATGGAGAATAGGAGACCAAACTCATTGATGGGGAAGTAAGGTGGGTTGTGACGGCAGGCCTGGAGGGGGGAGAGAGGGGAGGTACAACACACTCATCAGGCAGGTGGAAACACAGATGTGCATTTAATGTTTACATTGTTCACCAATGCTGCAAGCGCTCTGTCACAGTGGTCACCATGGTGACAGGAAGAACAATGTGTGCATGTGCATATAACAAGAGCCTACAGGATATCATGTGAAGGGCAATTGTGCAGCTGCATGCACATACATACAGATAGTCAGATAGGACTCTACAGTCAACACTGCAGAGATGGAATGAGATACTGTGCAACAGTTGCTGAGTGCAAATGTTCACAAACCATAGTATCAGTATCAAGTTACCTGGTATGAGTTGTATGCGGGTATGGGAGGTGTTCAACCCCATGACATAACTATCAGGTTACCTGGTTTGAAGATTATGTGGTGTGTGGAGGTGTATGGTCACCATGCTGTGTGGAGGTGTACGGTCACCATGCTGTGTGGAGGTGTACGGTCACCATGCTGTGTGGAGGTGTACGGTCACCATGCTGTGTGGAGGTGTACGGTCACCATGCTGTGTGGAGGTGTACGGTCACCATGCTGTGTGGAGGTGTATGGTCACCATGCTATTGTGTTACGAGAAGCGAGTATCATGCATGCAGTGTCCAGGAAGTAATTGAGAATCTCTCCCTCTATACTAAGTTGGTGACTTCAGTCAATAGGTGCATGGGAATGTGTGTATGCATGGGATTTCAGAAAACCCACGTCTCATGGTTTGTACTACTTTTCACATACTTCAGTAACTAATCAAGCAATGTTATGTACATACACACATACTTAATATATTCTCAATTGTATGTGTTAATTTGAGGCATATGTATGTATGTATGTACATATGTTTCAATTAATAATTGCTTTCAAATCATATACTCTGATCAATACATGGATGTTAACCTGGGGAACAGCAGAGTCTCAAGGCAACCCGCAGAGGAGTGTAACCCACACAATTGAATGGGCAGCAGTACTGATGTGTTCACAACACAATCTACAGCCACACACATTGAATGCAATTAAACTTTCAATTGGCAGCAATCTCTACACATCCTCTATCCTATGTTTTTCACTTGTGCCACAAGATACATTGATCTGATGTGGTTAGTGTAACACGGCACCACTTTCCACCTGTACTTGAAGGAACAGCTTCTCACCATGTCAGTCAGCGCATTAACTCCTTCGCTGGCTGTGTACAAAAGGAAGCTGTTTTACTGCATACAGGTGAAAAGCACATCAACTTCACCTACAAGTGTCCGGTACAGTACACACTAAAACTATCCTGTTATTATTGCTGTGTGTACCTTGTGTTGGAACTAGATAAAATACTTATGTTCGTTGGTATAAGGGCATCTCCATAATTATTACAGTGGAACCCCGCCTTGCCAACACCCCTGAAAAGCGGACACCTCGATTATGCGGACACTTTCTAAAGTCCCAACGATTGGCCCTATTCTACCTGTATAAACTTCCCCTTGAAATGCGGATACCCCGTTATTCTGTATTGCGGACAGCGCCCTGTGCACTGCCCTATACAACTCTGTATAAACCCCACCCGATAATCCGAACATTTCGATCAGCTGCCAGAAAATGGCCGCTCCCTGATTTGCACCGCTACCTCTGACAAGTGACAGGAACAGCAGAGAAGTTGACGAGTGCCGCAAATCGTCTATACTATGGGTTTTGAAAGTGCCTTTAACACGGGAAAGTTTAGCGCGAACAGCTACCCTTTAGAATCGTCTTCAGAAATGGTGCGTGAGTCGAGTACTCGAGCGAACCACCTCTACCTTTACAAATTCGTATTATTTTGATACTCTTAATGCATACCAGATGATTGTTTTCACGTATGGGCTTATAAGCCGTACCTCGGAAATGCAGACACCCCTATAATCAGGACACTTCTCTTGTTCCGAAGGGTGTCCGCATTATAGGGGTTCCACTGTATTTGGAGCGTTGCAGGAGATGACCTCAGTATAGAGCAGCAACGTAATTAGAAGTAGTACAAATGTCAGATGAGAACAGACTTCCATTCTCTAAATCCTATTATGGATGCTGATGTCCAGGGACAAAGTATGGAATGTGCCTATGTCAGCTTAATCAGTGATAAACTGATCTTAAGCTGATATGTAGCAGAGTCAATGACAACTTGATGTACTTACCAACTACAAAGAAGACAAGTTTTGTACACAGTTGACAAAGGCCCATGAGGCCAAAACGTCTTGCAAATCAAGACAAACTATTTTAGTGTGTGATTGGAAGGAAGAGGTGTGTGTGGTTAGTGTGCTGTCATGGCAGTGCTGTGTGTTTGCTACATAGTCCCTATTATAGCTCCCACATGACCACAAGCTGACTTGGGTATCAAACCATGACATGGAGATTTGGGCTATTAACTTTGTCAGCATTTCACGGCTGACAAATTCATTCCTAGCCACAGTCACTTGCCCATGACTAGTCATCACAACACATACTTATCCATGGCCATACACACAGGCACAAACAGAAGGCCAAGACAGGGAAACACTCATACACACACCTGTTCTCCCTCCAAGCTCTGTGCGCTGAGTGGGCCATACCCAAACCTGGCACACACAGTCTGCTCACCATCCTCCAAAGCTACATACAGCATCCTGGGCACGGTGACTTGGGCTCATGCCCTGCACATACAGACACACATATACACACATACATGCACACGCACACACCCGCTACAAACACACAATATATGCATGCACACTATTTACGTAGGCTGGACAAAAGTGGTTAACTTGCGACTGACGGTCACACCTATGTATTATGATAACACAAAGGTTTCAGACCAGGTGCTAAACCTGGTGTTTGAGAGTGACGCCCACTCAGAACAGGTGCAAGAGGCAATTCTTTTCATTCACAACTGGAGGGACTAGCGTGGGATGTAGACAGCCACAGAGAATAAGTGAATCTAATTAGTACATTCATAGTTGACGGCATGGGCTCACTCAAGGAGGTCTGTCTGCAAAGAGACCAGATAGTGTATACATGCATAACTCACAGCAAGTGACACGTACAGCAGAGAGACCGAAGAATGGCTTTAGAAAGCACCCCACTGAAAGACTCTGACTGCAGCATGGGATACTGTTCAAGGGAACACACCTGCAAATCACAGGGAAGGACAGGTGAGGGTAAGGAACATGATCAGGGTCAGGTTGTGAAAGGTAAGTTGTGGCTAGGCGAAGGGCATAATTGCATTACTAACCTACATACCACTACTTCTCACCCTGCTAACCACATCTGACATGAGTCAGTTGTGGTTAGCAGGGTGAGAAGTAGTGGTATGTAGGTTAGTAAGTAGCCTTGTCCCCAGGCCGTCCGCAATAATTAGCGTGGGCGGGAAAGACGGCCTGGTATACACTGTTCGCGCATGCACAAATTTTCCCCCAAAAGTAGGGGAACGGAAACTGACACGTCTGTATATTATCTGTAAAAGTCAACTACGGCAGTGGCTACTGCGCAGGTTACAGAGGACAGGGTATTCATTGTCGCTCTGTCGTACACTCTTTCTTGCATTGGACTTTCTAGTATCGCGCTCAAGCAAGAACAGCTGCATGACTGCTATTTGTTATCTCTACCAACGGAAGGACGTATTTCTGTGGCTACCGACTGGTTTAGGGAAGTCGGTCTGCTACGAGGTGTTGCCGTTCCTTTTCGACTTCGCTGGAAGTAAGTCTGGCAACATTGTTTCTCGATGGACTGAGCTGTTGCTAGGCACACATGTACTGCAGCAAACCATCACCACTCTCGATTGGCACCAACAGTAGCCGACTAAGGCGCCCAGGAAGGTCTTCCTTCAGCCCCTTTCGGCTGAACAACGAGGACGATCATTTTGGAGACACGTCTGACAAGCAAACTCTGCATGTGCAAAGCCTTACGAAGGCCGCACTCATTGCCGTCCATTGAACCTTATGCTATCTGCCGTCGACGTGCCATTTCGGTACGGAAGCATGACGTCACGGAACAGTGACTCCCAGGCCCTTCTTCTCCTCCCCCGCAATTAACGCGAAGGGCCTGGGGACAAGGCTAGGTAGTAAGGTAACAGTACTGTAAACATTCTTAGAATGTCTTTAATTCTAGAGGTAGTGGATATGGACATGACATGGAGACAAAGAGGGATCTTCTATGTTAGCTATTAATGTGCACTGGCAGTTGCCATGTGGTTACCCCCATCCTCTCTACCACTGTGCAGTTTTGAGAGTTGCAATCATTGTGTGTCTATAGAGTATAGTATATCCCATTCCTTCCACTCAGCACCACCTTCTATATTATCTATGCACATTTCATGTGTATTCTTATATAACTTTTGGGCTGTGCCAGTATTATGCTGAAAGTATGTGATCATAAGTAATTCAGGCTTATCAGCTAAAGCACAACATACACTGGTGAGTTGGAGCATGCCAGTGATGTGACTGCATCATTAGAAGTGTAGCAAGGAATGGTACGTAACTTAATGAAGACAGCATGTGTCATAAACGAATGTCCACATACACACACTTCGTCATCTACACTAATCTATAGCAATGCTAAGTACAAAAAATTCTTAAGGCTATTAATTTTAACAGATACAAATTTTAGCGAATTTAGCAAGTAGAGCAAAATTGCAACAAAAAAACATTGTAGCCACATACTTTTTGAACAGACAGAACACTTTTATCCAAAATGTGAAAATCGTTAAATTTTACCCAAATCCTAGCCTCTTCAAGACACTCAGCTGCATATGTCACATACAGTAGTCTGTGCATACATAGGCAATGTCAAAAATGGTATTCCTGCAAACCCTCCACCTACACACAAAGGGTGACACACATGAAGTCTGTGGTTATTGCGCAATCAAGTGAACAACAGGTGTGGTAGCAAACATGCTTCTCCTAGCAACCACATCATATGGCCGTCGGGGCAGGTCTAGACATTTGAGAGGGGTATGCCCCATAGATGTGAATGGGGGGGGGATCCTGGGATACCATACCTGGGAAAAGTTTCGAAGTGGAGGTGCTCTCATGTAAATGATGGACTGTGTTGCTTTACTCTGGAAATTTGTTCAGAAATGCAGGGCTCTCAATAGGACAACAAAGTGCACCAATGCACCACTACCACTGTTTGAGCGAAAACGAACATACACTAAAACGTCTTCAGTCAATGGACAATCACACAATTGTGTGTGCACGAATGCTACAATGGACAGTGAAACTGAATCAAGGAAAGTGTTTGAGAGAATACAGACTTTATTGCAGATATTGTACGTGTATATGGATGGATGTATGGACCAACGAGCATGGGCTGTGTCACAAGTCACCAAGCAACCTTTGGTTGTTGTGTACAACACAAACATTGATCCACGCGCAATGGTGGTCCATCTTCATCACACACCTGTTCAGGGTTGTCCAGCATTGCAAACGACTGTTCATTAGGATTTTGGGAGTCCCTTTATGTACCATGTTTAGGAACACCAGTGGGATGTACCATGCAGTATGCCCAATCCCATGTGTCCTTCCCGTCCCATTTTACCGTTAGGAGGGGATGCGACCAGGTGGGATGGTATAGTGCAATATTACACAATGGTAATGATTACACAGTATACTTTTATGTGTTTAGAACTGTGTTCAATGCATACACACACACACACACACACACACACACACACACACACACACATGCACATGCACACACTGATTAGCAGTCATTTTAATTAGGGATACCTACCTAATCTTGCCCACACAGCAATTAAATCAGCTGGCGTTTTCCCAATTAAAACATAGTGCACTATTAAAAGGGACCCCAGTTACAGTTCTTTCAGTCTGGCAAGCAGTTTTTCTGTGGACCACTTGCAGCGCAGTTACAAGGAGGTGAGCAGAGGTGACTGTAAGAGGGTAGCGCTAGCGCCACTACGATTACTTTATACTGCTCCCTTTGCGCGCGAGCGAATAACGCGCGCTCTAGTGTCTCCGTATATACAAATCGTGCCTTTACTGACCTAGGGGAAAGCGCATCTGAATGAAGTACGTGCTACGAAACGGCTGTACCATACGCCGCCTCTCCCGCACTCACTAACGACGCACAAGGTCACCGTGCTCAAAATTGCCGCTTGTTTCGCCCCTTTCAGCTCGCTCGCAAGCTAACGTTGCTCGCAGAAACGCCTTCTCTGCCCTACGGCGACTGGCAGTAGCTGCCGTCAAACAACGTCCTGCAAGCACAAAAGCGACGAGCGCCACGACGTGCGGCTGGCCAGTCCGATGGGCAAGAAACGATGACGACAGGCGACTCGAGTGGGCGTCGAAATGCGGTGATAACATTTCTATGTTTGGGTTGGTGTAGCTGTCAGTTGTGGGTTTATGCATATACACACGTTGGCTTGAAAAGTGCTCTTCCAACATGTACGGCTCAAGCCTTTGAAAGTGGCATTGATTCTACGTTTCTTGAAACCTGATCATAGGTCGCCCTACCACACAAATTGCACACTTGTCTTACACTTCACCAATTGACACACATGTTTGCTTCTGCTGCCAACCTTTCACACTACGAAAGTCACAAGGTCAGTCTACCAGTCCAGAAAGAACCATTGGTGCTGAGTACTGTACACTCACTCACACGACAAAATTAAACAGACTTAACTTCGCACTTGAGGGTACATATCCCTCATGCTGTGTGTTAACCTGTACATGTCAAACCAAAAGTGTAATGTGAAAATACAAATGCCAACTAGACTACAATGAAGACACAACCACTGTAGACATTAGACAAACCCAAGTACATAGGACTAACCTTATGACTTAGTTAAGGCTAAGTCTCCAAGTAGCAGCTTAAACAACAGCATTCAAACCTTACTAAGGCTGAAGTGAGGGCTTCTCAGCTGGCTCAGGCATCAGAAAGGGTTGGTTCTCTAATACCAGCTTCACAACAGGGTTGAAAACCTTACTAAGGCTGAAGTGAGGGCTTCTCAGCTGGCTCAGGCATCAGAAAGGGTTGGTTCTCTAATACCAGCTTCACAACAGGGTTGAAAACCTTGCTGACATTTCGACCAGATGCTCTGGTCGAAACGTCGGCAAGGTTTTCAACCCTGTTGTGAAGCTGGTATTAGAGAACCAACCCTTTCTTACTAAGGCTTCTACCAGACACACTGGTCTTCAGGTCAAAAGGGTATTAACAGGTTAATAGGTCATTAGATTCATTTAACAACAGCATTCAAACCTTACTAAGGCTGAAGTGAGGGCTTCTCAGCTGGCTCAGGCATCAGAAAGGGTTGGTTCTCTAATACCAGCTTCACAACAGGGTTGAAAACCTTGCCGACGTTTCGACCAGATGCTCTGGTCTTCTTCAGGGCGAAGATCTTCGCCCTGAAGAAGACCAGAGCAATTCGTACGCAAGGGCACTCAAACTCACTGCAGCAGTGGGAACGCACTGTTTCAAGGGGAACAGAAAGTCAAGCAACGAGCGCAAAGAACCCTCGAAGCCGACGAAGGCCGAGAACGTCGCAGAGGCCTCAATCACTTCACTGGCCCCTTAAAGAGTTGCTCCAATGGCTTAACTTCAGGCAAAAACTTCACAGCACTTGTGAATTCAACAAAACTTGGCAGCCGCTCTTCAGATCTGCCGCCCTGGTAGAAGCCCGCCCTTCGAATAAGAGCCTAGACGCGCTAGGCGGGGTATATATCACTTATACCACGGCGCTTCGGTGTATATGAATTTTAGACGCACTCGCATCGTGCGCCTAAAATCCATAAACACCTCAGCGCCGTGGTATAACTAATACTTGTGGATTTACATGTACGTCTCTTACAAGCTCATGCATGCGGAAGAAATTAGGCATATAAGAAAACAGACTAAGATAGGAAGCAAGGTGGCAAACGCATATAGCGAGTGAGTCCATCTCTTAGTTATACCGTACATAGAAGGAATGGGGCATAAAGTGCGAAACAAAGCTTGTATGCCACTGATGATATAGAGGCCATTCACTTGTACGTACCGAAAAAGGTGACACCATACATACGTAGCTGCAGAAGCACAGCTTGTTACTAGGGTTGGCAATGTTCATTATCGAAAGCAAGCACTACCACTTCACCCTTAGTCATGACTCTTATAATGTACTATGAAACTACAGTATCCTTCCTTTACCGACCACACAGACAAGATACTTGAATTAAAATGTTTACCCAATTACGTAAGGTGTGTGTGTATATAGGTACACAAAGTGGCGTTGTATGTACGTAGATTTGTTTTACTTTCACCAATCAATCCTGCTGCACACCACACACTGTCGTCCACCTACTGTGAACGGGCACACTTGTGCCCTTTCCCTTCAACCTCTCAGATACAATGGCAGAGGAAAGGCCCCCAACGACAGACCCATACTTTGCAACAGAAGATGTGAGGAACATAATGAACATCATCCTCCCAACACAGGCCACTATGCAGCAGTATGGTGGTCTAGACCTGCTAGTCTGCCCTCCCCTCCCTAGGGCAGGTGAAGCAGGGAGACAGTTACATCAAGCACAAATGGTGTGTGGTAGAATTCATACAATTCATCTTAACTACGAGGAGGGGAGTGAGATGGTGTGTGGTGGTGTGGACATGACCCATCAGACAAGTGACACAACTGAACAGAATAGTGAGGTGGGGATCGGCTTTGGAGTGATGGACACACAAGGACACACCGCACTGCGTTACATACCCCAACTGCTGCCACAACCAGAGACAATAACGCTCCACACACTAGTGGCCTTTACCTCGGACCTCACGTATGAGCACCAAATTGAGGATTGTGAAAGCACACAGAACGGTTGCCTACCAATAGCTACAGAAAACCTCCCAGACACCCAGGAATTTGTGTCAGGAAGGATAACTTGAGCATAGTAACATCTGACAGTAAATTCAACTTTTGCACACATCCACTGACACTGGTGTAGTACGGGCAGTTGTCATACCACATACACTAACCTAGTGTGGCATACTGAAAACATAAAGCTAACATTAAGTGCAAGTTTAGTACTTTCACTGTAATTTTACTAAAGTTTCCTTTGTCAATGTGAATGTGAGTGTCAATACTCTCTGGAGCTTCAATGTGGTGTGTGTCACTGTGCACTTTACACCATACTCGACAACAGTTCACTACTGTGAGCTGTGACTAGCTGTGCACGGTTAGGGTGATTTTCAATAGTAGGAAGCATTCATGCACGACATGTTCACAATAGCATAGTCAGGGTGTGTCATACATACACACAGAAGCCAAAAAAACTGCCTAGAAGGGTGACAAAATTTCGGGTGATTTTCAGTGGCTTAATACAGGAGCACACATGCACGACATGTTCCAATAACATAGTCAAGGTGTCATATCTTGGCTACACATAGGTCATGGAATACCGCCTTCACAGCAGTGCATACCAATACTCCAATTGTACCACTTTCCCACAATTGCTCCCTTGGTAGTAACAAGGGCAGTGTTTTCTCTGCTGTGGTATACACATCCTTTAAAGCATGTCTGCATCCATTCAAATACATACCACCCACTCACTTGAGCTACACAAGTTGCGTTTCCATTCGAGATCATTTGGATAAATAAAAGGTTTCACATTCTTCTTCTTCTTGTTGGCCACCTTCTCCTTTGTTGTCTCCTGTTCCTCCTCACCGCTGCTCTCCTCCTCTGAGTCAGACCTCTCCTCGTGTCTTTGGCGTTGTTGGTGACGTCTGATGGCCTTGTCCTCAATCCACTCCTCAATCTGGGTACGATTCTGTAGAATACCTTTAATATACAGGACACAGACACAGGTAAGTACAGACACACACACACACACACACACACACATGTAGGTATACACACATGCACACATACACACACATGTAGGTACACACATACACACACACACACACACGTAGGTACACACACATGCACACATACACTGTACAGTAAATACACACAAAAGAAAATCGTGTTTACACATGTTACACACACACATTGACATGTTGCACATACATACACACACATGTACACACATAACTATGTTACACATACATACACACACAGTGAAATCTCAATTAATGGACGCTCCCTATAAAGGACATAATACAAATTATCTCCTTACAAAGGACAAAGTTTACTGTCTGAACCTGCTATGCCAATGTATTTCCCACCTCTGAAAGAGGACAACCTCTCTATAAAGGACAAAGTGGCTTGTCCCAATGTGTCCATTAAGAGATTCCACTGTAAACCCATACTGTACACACACCTTCACCAACCTGCGGCTACCTTCATCCTTGGCTGCTCAGTGTTGGTACTTGACATAGTGAACTTCACCAATTGCAAGTTGCCGTGGATACATGTGCACATGTGACTGAGTCCAACACACATTGGTAATTATATGACAGAAATACTAGCAATGTACCAATATGGAGACTGCATGGGTTGATGAGTGGGACCATTTGTCAGTGGCTGTAGGGAATTTTCACAATCTAGTTATGATGTAACATAGTGTCATGGTGTACTTGACCATAGTCTGATGTGTTCAGCCACCTTTCCTCTATAGCACAATACCATAAGACACTAGTTTCAAACTGTGGATACTCCTGCGCCCCAACGTCACCATCCCAGCCCTATGGAAGTACTTCTGACTTCCATTCGCGTACCCAACACGACATCGTTAACTGTACACAAACAAATGCAAACAAACACACATAACACATGTACGAACCTGGAAGAAGTTCTTTAAAATGAGGAAGAACCACGAGTAATAGACCACGTTGTGGAATGTCTTTAAACACGATGACTTTGGGTAACACTGCCAGTTGAAAGAGACAATACGTACTTGAGGCGGTCACAATTGTAGCGAGAGAAAGAGCAATGATGGGCCCCCAGTGGCAGAGGCCGAGTGAACCTCAGTAGCGTCCTAAACATGGCCATCTTGGGACAGATCTGGTGACCACAGGAAATTGGCGGGCGGATCGGAATGGGCACCTTGGTATTAACGACAATATGGCCGCTTTCGGTAGGGTGCATAGTCTGGAGACCAGACCCTAAGCGTCTGGTCTCCAGACTATAGGGTGCAGCGAGCTTTGTTGCCCCCAGCAATCTATGGCATTAACAGAAGGATAATGGTTGGAGATCTGAATACGTTTTTATTGTAACTTCTGCTAAAAGAGTAAATACAGCAGATTTCTTTAAAATTTTGACAAGGACGGGCTACGTAACATTAATTAGCTAGGTATAGCTAAGTGAGTGAAAATTTGTGTGAGAATTTAATTTAATTATCAATACACACTTCAAGATGAGATGACTCAATGGAATTCCCCCACCTTTACTCATGTACTGCACTGCAGAAGTGTAGGGCATACAATCTGCTATGAAGTGTGAAGAGTTGTTTCAGGGTTTAGCCTTTTGATTGGCTAACTTTCTGAACAGTAGCTATTTGGACATCACATTCTTAAAGAATCTATGACAGAAGTACATGCAAAGTCTACCATTCCAACACTGTTCGGAGTGCAGACTGCAAACACATTTGGGACTAGAACCCTGAAGTGGCTGTATATATGGAATAACATAGAAACACACATCACAACAGCAGTGTGATGCTCAACTACAAAGGTGCATGTGGGGAATTACAGGTACCTATATTTATGTATGTGTATATGACAGGGCTACAAAAATACACTGCTTGTCAACAATGTACAACATTTCACAGGGTACAGTGGGGGTTAGATGTGCATGCACTCAAATTTACATTGAATTTTGAACACTCAGTGCATGCATGTGGCCATGCATGCAAGGTTGTTAGGCATGCTGAATTGGTAACTGAATGATACTCCATTTGAACGATTGAGCACACCGACAAAGTCACTGTACTGCAGTTCAGTCATCCACCCTCTCTCCAACTGGGGGTGGGGTGGGGGCACTGTCACCTGGGGGATGCATTCTTTGGGCTGAGGGAGACGTCTCATGGGTGCATGCAGATGAATCTTGCTCAGACTGGAACTTTGGGCACTCTTCTCCATCACAGGGGATGATTTCGGCAGCTATTGGGTTATCTTCTATTGACTGCTCCCTTTTAACCCTTCCTTCATGCTCCACCAACCTCTCACTTTCCTGCCATGTCCAAATTCCACTCCCAGTGACAATCTCTGCATCACCCAGCAGCTGTGGTACCTTGTGTGGAGTGCAGACTAATTTCCTTGAGCTGATCATTTTTGGAATCTTATTGGTGATGTTGACTAGCTGTTGTCTGTCTGGCTCTACCCAATGTAGGAGCTGTCTGATCATCTCGATTCCTCGTGTCTGTGTAGAGAAATAAACAACTGAACACACAGAGCCAATATGTTATTTCACAGCAAAAGTCCCTTTGACACGGCTATAATTAGACTACCGTATTCGCTCTATTAGACGCCGCGGCTACTATTAATTTTATTTCGCTAGGCAAGCTGCTGCGTATGCGAGTGCAAAGGGATATCCACAGCGAGAAAGCTTCCAGGAGCCGCGCTCTTCGCGACAGCCTTGCCGTACGTCTTCTCTAAGGCAAGGCAGGCAAATAACTAGACCTGAAGCTCTTACGAGCTAGTTATTTGCTGGAAAATCTTTTGCGCTAACAGTGGTTCCCAGGCCGTCCTCTCCGCCCCCGCGCTAATTAACTTGGATGGCCTGGGACGAGGCTAATTTTCTGAACATGAGAAACTATACGAAGTGGATGGCGACAGCTACAGCGACTCTACTCTTCTGGGCTGCGTCAGGGTGTTTCATAGATCGCTCGCGTTCAGAGATTGAAGCTGCGCGTTGGTGAGTGGTTGGGTGGACTCACTTATAAGCGATACCACTGAACTTTACAGGGATTTACTACTCAGCTTGTCACTTCAACCTGCGCAAATAATGCCAAAGGGTACACGTGAAGCTACTCCTACAACTACATGTTTGAGCAGCTAATTACCTGCTGAATCTAACGTATACGCGTACATTAGTAGAGGGACTGGCGTCGCAGGGAAGCTGGTTCAGTAAAGTGAAGCAAACGTGAATAGGGTACAATTAGCAAAGAAAACAGCGCCCTAATACCGAAAGGTCCGATAGACTCACCTGTTGCCCTGGTTTGGATATGTCGGTGAAACACCATCCACATAGTCACTCGGTGCAAGTTAGACGTGGTAGTATACGGTGGATCCAAATATGAATGTCATTAACACTGTCCTGTCAAAGATGAATATCATTAACCAAAAATCTGCACGACGAATTGTGACGTCACAGCGTTTACTGGCTGGCCCTAGTCTGGCTTGCTAGACCGTCCCACGTAAACGCCTACAGGCGCGGAAGGGAAGGGACGGTCTAGCGGCACTCTAGATTAGTTCACACCTCGAGGACCAAACCTATATTCATAGGTTGGTTCGACCGCAGGAACGCACTTGTCTCTGAAGATAATTATATCTGACTCCTGTGTCTCAGGATCGCGAACGAAGAATTCGTCTTGCAGAAGGGAAAATGGATCGATCGAAATTGTTTGACTCACACCTCATGGATTCTCTCCAAACTATTGGAAAGTCGGATTAATCATTTACTCCTAAGCAGTCACCAGAAAGAAGCCCTCAAATCTGTATTAGCCGAAAGGGACACTTTCGTGAGCCTTTCAACGGGGCATAGCAAATCGGTCGTCTTCGAGTTGCTGCCTCATCTTTGCGACGCCTTCAAGCAGCACGCTTCTCCTTCAGCCGTGTTGGCGATATCGCCGTTGATTGCGCTGATGGAGACGCAAATTAGCGATTTACGACGAAGAGGACCGGAGGCCACGTGCCACGTCAACTTTCTTGCGGACGTTCTCCGATTTCGCTCCGTTAGAATACGTTTGCAAGAAGGTGACCTGGTAGGGGTGGGTATTCTCGAAGGCATGGGGCCGGACGACTCTGGCTGAGGCTTTGTCCCGAAGAAAAACGACCTCGACTTTGCTAGTCTTTCTTTCAATGACTTCGTTTTCGCTGCCACATCATCATCGTTCTTCTTGACTCGAAGGACAGCATCGTAGCAACTCTTGCAAAGCCGCGTAGGTGCATCTTCCCGGACTTCATTTCTGCTGTCGATCTTGGTAAGGAGAAAAAGAGCATGACCTGCAGCGGTGAGTCCTTCATCGGTGATCTTGCAAAGAAGGTAGCAGTTCTCGTCGAGCGAGCGGAGACAAATACGGCAAAATCTTGCGTTCTTCATTGCTAACGGAACCGATCTAGAGAGAGCGCAGCTGAGTAGACTTCAAAGAGATAATGCGTTTCTGTGGTCAAAAGAAGCTATGAATATTGGTGTGTGCAATTCGGCACAGTGGAATCTGATTGGTCCTCGAGGTGTGAACTAATCTAGAGTGCCGCTAGACCGTCCCTTCCCTTCCGCGCCTGTAGGCGCTTACGTGGGACGGTCTAGCAAGCCAGACTAGGCTGGCCCATATACCAAATTGCAGGGATCATCCTCCACCTTTCATCAAAGAACAACCCATGCACCCACAGCTCCACGTACTATCGCAATATGGAGCTAGATTGGTGTTCATGGCCACATTCGCTGTTGTAGTTTACATCATTGTCAAGTATACAGTGAAAACCTCCAAGAAGTACTTTGTGGTCGCTAGCTTTATAGTGGTGGTTGTTCTGCATAATAGCCTTCCTTGGAAATTCTCCAATGTTATCACAGGAAAGTATCTCCACTTAATTAGTATATACGATGGCTCATTATCTTGCGGTATTTCTTCAATTGCAACATCTGGGGCTGTATTTAGTCTGGTTTGGTCTGAAACTCATTAGTAATGCTCTTTCTGTCACAGACACAGTCCTATAATCATCACTCTTTGCTAAAGTGTCTCACTGTCCAAGACGTCAAACTGGAGAAGGCTAAACTTTTCTTTTTGCTCTTCAACAATGGAATAAACTTGCATGCAAAGGGAGACTGCTCCTCCCATAATAGTTACCTCGATTATTCTACAGCATGCAAGCCCATAGCCAAATGCATGGACCACCTTCGAACTCTCCTGCATGCACAGCTGTGAGCTACACATCCTACACATTCTGAATATAGCACTCATCTCCACTCCCCTTTCGGTTCCTCATCTTCTTTCAAACCCATTCGCGAAAGACTGCATGACTTGTGGCAGTATTAGTGGTTGTGTTCTTGTGTGCCAAAGACAAGAAAGATCAAGTACATTCATAACAGCAACAACATGCAAGTACCCAGAATCCAGATGGCTACAGCAATATATCCTCTAAATTTGAAGATGACAACTTCTAAACTGCCATTTATATCTGACTTGCACTTGTTTGACAAGTAGAAAGCATCTCAAACTGTTACGCATGGACTGTCACACTGATATCAGTTAAGCTCATAATATAATTGTAAAGTGTTCAATACTTTCTGCAACATCATTACAAATGACATTCAAGTCAATACCTGTATAGCCACCTTAACTGAATTGTACTATAAGCTGCAATATAACGTTCCAAATGCATATAATGCACTGCGTAATTATCTGCTCCAATTATGGTTTGGTGAGGTGTGCCGAGTTGTAGGGTACATGTGCAGTGCAACTTTATAATGGTTTGGTGAGCTGTTTAAAGGGCTGGGAGGAAATGCATGCATATTAAACTTTCACGCACGATAAATTATGGGAGCAGTTGGGAAGCATGACATGCAGGTGGTATACCATGTGCATGTCAACTGCACTTATTGCAAAAATAAAATAAAATTGCCTACTTTTCACCCTATCCATCAATAGCATGCTACAACATCACAGAAGAGCTGGCAGCTATAGGGTGGGAAGTCATTCCTCCCTCAATGCACACATCATTACACTACTTCACACTGTTCCCACCACATACATACACAGAGTACATATCAGTGAATCACAATGTACAATGTACAATGTACATTACTGTACACGGTACTTTAATTTGTCTTCCTTCAAGGTACATGTCTGGTACTTGGATGTGTAAAAGGTGTAAGTGTATTCATAGACACAGGTGCTGAAAAGGTGCGATGACCAATCAAAACACATCGATGCTAGTGGTATAATAAATTATATGCGCGAGATAAGACCTGGTGAAATATAATCCTGCATAATCATTATAGCATGACAATGTGTGTTGTTTTCAGAGCTATGCAGTGCTTGACTGGCAGAACAAGGACATTCTTCCCATCAAGGCTCCAGAGAGTGAGTTGTTTACTGTCAAGTACTCAGAGGTGTGCGTTGATAGTACCAGGTGATCTGGTATCGAGGTGAGGCAATGCAAGGCCATGTTATTCTGCAGCAGCTGTAAGATGCCTATTTATGGAAGATATATATCACAATGTTTACGTAGTTGACAGCCACTGCAGTGTGTGTGTGTGTGTGTGTGTGTCTGTCAGTGTAATTTATGAACATGTGCAGTTAGTCTGTTCTCCACAACTCACCTTGAGGCTGTAGTTGCCTCTTGCAGTTCTGCAGCTGGGAGAAGTACCCCATGGTCTGTGATGACCCTGGGGGGAGTACCTGTGACAATGGTGCATTTGTATGGATTGCAAAACTCTGACCTGCATGACCATATATGGTACTGATAAACAATTCAATGTAATCATGCAAGGTAATGCCATTCCAACCAAAAATGCGTAACCATTGGGTCGCACCGCGCCGGAAGCAGCAGGAGCACGCGACCGCGGCTGGTATAAAAGGAGATCTGCAGTCACTGCAGCCATAGATACTAGTAATAACGAGCAGCCGCCTTGGACCGAAACGATTTGGCGCGCGAGCAGCTGACCGTCCGACACTTACAGCAGAGTAGTAAGGTGAGTTAAGGGAAAGGGAGGGGATAGCAATAGCGCACGCATGATTTACTTGCTGCGTGCCTGGTCTCTGCTGCTCGTAGCGTACGGATGTCGTGCGCTGAGAGTCACAAGGGAGTCAGTTCTAGAGCGCCTTCTTCAATTGGCTTCTCCCGTGTTCTCAACCGATCCGCACGAAAACTACATAAAGTTTGCCTCTGCCAATTTCAGCGGACATCTTCCGTACTTCCGTACTCTCCAAGCTACATGCAGTGGGTATCCTTCCGTACTAGTGGATCGCGCCGGACTTCGGCATCGGTGCATTGTTACGCTGTCTTCAGTCCAGCACATGGCGTCAACAACGAACGATATAGGACTCCTGTATCTTGTCACTGTGCAAACGTAGTACCCGAGGTCCTCCACATATTTTTTATATTGAATGTATGACAATGATAAACAGACATAATATGGCACACATGCGCACTGCCTTAGAGAAAGGAAAACACGAGTATATAAACAAGAATAAGATACAGTGCAGATGAAGATGGCTAAATAGTCTGTAAAAGTGGATAGGAAAGTTTACCTCTACTTGAAACTACTCCAAGATGCCCCAATTCATAACAAAATTCATTGTCACAATGAATTTCGTTTGAATAAGTTCTTCAAATGAAAATCATTGCCTACTAACAAAATTCATTGAGTGAATCTGTGTTAGTCAACTTCTGAGCAGATCCACATTACCTGCTCATATCTTTCCCACAATCCCACAGATACACACAATGGCAGAGGAACAGCTTCCACTGACAGATCCCTACTTTGCAACGAAAGATGAAAGCAATATCACAAACAACATTGACAACCAGGTTTTCCACGAGGAGAGAAGTGAGGTGGTGTGTGGTGGGGTGGGATGGAGGAGGACACAGGGTATACCTCACCAGACAAGTGACACAAGCCAAAGCAGCAGTGAAACAAGCCAAGGCAGCAGTGAGACAGGGAGCTACCTTGGAGCAATCAATACAAATGAAAACACCACACACCACTCACTCCCACACACCCAACTACTGCCACCACTGATAACAACAACATTTGACACACTGGTGATTATTGGCACCACCTCACATTTCTCTTGTGAACACCTCATTGAGGAAAAGGTGGATTGCATGTATGAGAGAACAGTGCCAGTGGAGGCTGTGGGAGATCCCCCACCCACACAGCAATTAGTTTCAGGAATGATGACCTGAGCACATTGTGCTGCATGTAGTAGCACAACTCAAATGAATTAAACTTTGTATGTTTCCACTGACACTGGTGTAATGTGTTGGTTGTACAGTATACCTTTATGCACACATACCACACTACAGTATAATGTTGTTTTATATGCATTTTAATTTGTACAGTTCATTGTCAGTGCATAGCTTTCCACAAGTCCACAAGTCCACAAGTCTTGTGGAAAGTTATGCTTGATAAGAACTGCTGGAGATAATTCTCCCAGATTTAACTGAACCCATGTATGTATGTATGTATGTATGTATTGTCAGTGACAACATTATATTACAACAGCTCATCACGTATGCTTGCATGTACAGTGGAAGCCCACCTTGCGGACACCCCTGAAAAGCGGACACCTTGATTATGCGGACACTGTCTAAAGTCCCAACGATTGGCCCTATTCTACCTGTATAAACTTCCCCTTGAAATGCGGACACCCCGTTATTCCGTATTGCGGACAGCGCCCTGTGCCGTCCTATACAACTCTGTATAAACCCCACCCGATAATCCGGACATTTCGATCAGCTGCCAGAAAATGACCGCTCCCTGGTTTGCACCGCTACCTCTGACAAGTGACAGGAACAGCACAGAAGTTGACGAGTGCCGCAAATCGTCAATACTAAGGGTTTGGAAAGTGTCTTTAGCATGGGAAAGTTCAGCGCAAACAGCTACCCTTTAGAATCGTCTCCAGAAATGATGCGTGAGTTGAGTACTCGAGCGAACCACCTCTACCTTACAAATTCGTCTTATTTTGATACTTTTCATGCATACTAAATAATTGTTTTAACATATAGGCATATAAGCCGTACCTCTGAAATGCGGACACCCCTATAATCAGGACACTTCTCTTGTTCTGAAGTGTGTCCGCATTATAGGGGTTCCACTGTATACAGTAAAGTGGACTTTAGTGGAGTGTCACACGTGATGGGCGCATCTTGTAATAACTAAATTCATTGATTAGCCCAAATATCCATACCAACCAGGGGGCATTATCCTCAAAAACTAAATTCATTGATCAGTACATGCATAAGCTCACAGCACACTTCAAAGCATAGTGTGCTGTGAGCTGATGAGCACACCCAACAAACCAGTACATGGCTTTTTACCTCACACTTCTCCTGTGAATGTGTTATTGAAGACGTACAAAACATGCCAAATAGTGAGCTACCAATAGAGGCTGAGGGGAATTCCCTACCCACACAGCAACTGCCAGGAAGGGTGACTTGACCACGTACACAGAACTGAATAAATTTAGTTATTCCACTACACTGTAGTACGCATGGTCGTGTTGCAAACTATACCAACATTGTGTGACAAGACATAGTAATTATGTATGAATGCACATTATTATTCTGCACGTATGTTACCAATGACAATAATCCTACACCAGGTGCATGAGATGTATGTACAAAGACTGAGCAGACACATAACACTGACCATCAAAAGGAGGCAGGAGGCAATGTGTACTAGTGTGTTAGTGGTGTATTAGTAACGGGCTGTAGTAGCAACACAGCTCGAGGAAGACATCCTAGTCTACTATGAAGTATGTTCACAGCCCCTTTACACAGCTGCTTCATACTTACTCTAGACAGGCATGTGGAAAACAAAAAGGTCTCAAGTACAAATAAGAAGCCATATATAGACATGTATGATTAGTAGTGTGTAATGTACCTATATCTGCACATCATCCGGTGTGAAGGCTGTGTGCGAATGACCTATGTGCATTGTGTGTATTGACTATTTGTGTGGCTGTGTAAGTTCATACAACCATAAACAGCTGAAAGTTACACTTTTATGCAACTTTGCAACTTTGCAATACACTTTCCTCAAAATACCTCAACCCATTAACTGCCACCCACTCACTTGAGCTAAAATAAGTTGCATTTTCAACCAAGATCACACAGATAAACACAAGGCTTCGTTATTATGTTTCATCTTTTTAGGCACCTAATCCTTCATTGTCATGTGCCTTTCCTCCTCATCACTGCTCTCCTCCTGATGGAGGAAAAGAAGGTACAACACACTCAATAGACATTCGGAAACACAAACATGCATTTAGTGTTGTCAACAATATCATGACCACAATGATAACAGCTGAAGACGATGACCATTATGTTTATGTGTACATACAATACACAAACAGAATCTCTCATCTTTCCCACACGCTAGGTTACAGTTTATATCGAACCCTATACAAGAAACAATGATGTCATTGAAGTTCCTCATGCACAATAGCCAAAACAGGTATACTTCAATGGTTTAGTGCACACATGTGCTTGTACGTAATTCAATACCACACACTTTATCACCCCAAAGCAGTGTTAGGTCAGTTAGGTGATATGAGGGCAAGGAAGAGACCATAACGGTGTGGAAATTGCCTGGATTATCCAGGTTCAGCCATTCAAGTTACCAGTTGGAGATTCGTGTGTCTACCAATAGTCAAATTCATACCATGCAAGGGGACAGAGTAATGGCACGTATTCATAATTTCAAATGGAGCCCACCTAAAATTTTCCAAGCTCAGTAGACTAATGTCTGGTTGCTTGAGTTTGTTATTGTAAGAGCTGTCAGTGTCTGCGTATGCTATGCATATTCCAAAGTTAAAAATGGTGATCAATTAACTGGCAGACCTTGTGGTAAGTAGTGGAGTTTCCAGGTTTGAAGCCAAAGCATGTTTGGCTTGGTAAATATAAGTGCCCAAAATTGATGCTTTCCCATACATTACATAGGCAAGGGGACAGGTGCCCCCTTGCCTATGTAATGTATGCAGAAAACACAAGTTGTGAATGCTTGTAAATTTACTAAGCCAAACGTGCTTTTG
>OZ025869.1:14601918-14638258 GCA_964019415.1 Ianthella basta | reverse complement strand
GCCTGACTAACAAGGAAAATGGACGACTCGTGGCCTCTGCCGCAACTACCTCCGAACATTTCCCAACTAGTGCAGCGATACAGCGGCCAACTGAATAAAGGACAGGGCAACGATGAAGGATACGCGAGAGCAATAGCAGTAGACCTGTCAGTAGGTGAGGACGGCAGCAGCATCCTTACAATAAGCTACAGTAGAACCATCTTACTCACATCCTATCCCCACTCTGTCGTAAAGGAGAGTTCCCCTGCAACGAGACGTTTGGCCCGCCCAGGCGCGCTTTGGAGGTTGTTGCTAGGAAACTATCCGAAGGGAAATCGAATGGGTATATGCAGTCGCACGGTGAGTGCCATACGGTGTGAGGGCCAGGTGTAGGTAGACTGTGCAATGTTTGTGCATCACAACTTGAATACAGCCAATGTGAGTAGCCACTGTCAATGTCCATTGTACAGGCTGTGAACCTGCTAAGGAGGCTGTTGCAAACAAGTTCTCTCCCCCAGAACATCCACTAACTAGCAAGGTTTGTTGTTGCAGTTGTTGCCCCTGCATGTGGTACCAGTGTGTGTGTGTCTCCTCTCTCACTACACACACACACACAGTACCAGTGCATGTCTCCCTCTCACTACACACACACACACACACACACACACAGTACCAGTGTGTGTCTCCCTCTCACTACACACACACACAGTACCAGTGCATGTCTCCCTCTCACTACACACACACACACACACACACACACACACACACAGTACCAGTGTGTGTCTCCCTCTCACTACACACACACACAGTACCAGTGCATGTCTCCCTCTCACTACACACACACACACACACACACACACACACAGTACCTGTGTGTGTCTCCCTCTCACCCTGTGCACACATGCAGCAAGCCATCCTCACACTGGGCATCAGAGAAACAATTAACCTTTCCATCAGCGTGCTGTGTGACCCGGGCGATAACATCCTTGTACCTAGCCCTGGTTTGCCGTACTACACCATGTCAGCTGTTGCAGTCGGTGTGGAGACAAGGGAGTACAGGCTGAAGGTATGTACCTGGCACTGTAGTACCACAGTGTGCGCGTGTGTGTGCTTGCATGCACGTGTCGGGCGTGTATTTAAATTACGTAATATGTTTCCTAATGTGTGTTTGTGTCTTTGCTCATGGTACTACTTCTTGGTCAGATATATGGTATGTTCAAACCGTGACTCTATGTGACCTGATATATTCACTCATTAATGTATTGTATGTGTAATATGCAACTTTCATGTATTGTGTGTGTAATATACCACTGTCATGTATTGTGTGTGTAATATACCACTGTCATGTATTGTGTGTGTAATATACCACTGTCATGTATTGTGTGTGTAATATACCACTGTCATGTATTGTGTGTGTAATATACCACTGTCATGTATTGTGTGTGTAATATACCACTGTCATGTATTGTGTGTGTAATATACCACTGTCATGTATTGTGTGTGTAATATACCACTGTCATGTATTGTGTGTGTAATATTATTATACCACTGTCATGTATTGTGTGTGTAATATGCCACTGTCATGTATTGTATGTGTAATATACCACTGTCATGTATTGTGTGTGTAATATACCACTGTCATGTATTGTGTGTGTAATATACCACTGTCATGTATTGTGTGTGTAATATTATTATACCACTGTCATGTATTGTGTGTGTAATATACCACTGTCATGTATTGTGTGTGTAATATGCCACTGTCATGTATTGTGTGTGTAATATACCACTGTCATGTATTGTGTGTGTAATATACCACTGTCATGTATTGTGTGTGTAATATTATTATACCACTGTCATGTATTGTGTGTGTAATATACCACTGTCATGTATTGTGTGTGTAATATACCACTGTCATGTATTGTGTGTGTAATATACCACTGTCATGTATTGTGTGTGTAATATGCCACTGTCATGTATTGTGTGTGTAATATACCACTGTCATGTATTGTGTGTGTAATATTATTATACCACTGTCATGTATTGTGTGTGTAATATACCACTGTCATGTATTGTATGTGTAATATACCACTGTCATGTATTGTGTGTGTAATATACCACTGTCATGTATTGTGTGTGTAATATACCACTGTCATGTATTGTGTGTGTAATATACCACTGTCATGTATTGTGTGTGTAATATACCACTGTCATGTATTGTGTGTGTAATATACCACTGTCATGTATTGTGTGTGTAATATACCACTGTCATGTATTGTGTGTGTAATATACCACTGTCATGTATTGTATGTGTAATATACCACTGTCATGTATTGTGTGTGTAATATTATTATACCACTGTCATGTATTGTGTGTGTAATATACCACTGTCATGTATTGTGTGTGTAATATACCACTGTCATGTATTGTGTGTGTAATATTATTATACCACTGTCATGTATTGTGTGTGTAATATACCACTGTCATGTATTGTGTGTGTAATATTATTATACCACTGTCATGTATTGTGTGTGTAATATGCCACTGTCATGTATTGTGTGTGTAATATGCCAACTTCATGTATTGTGTGTGTAATATACCACTGTCATGTATTGTGTGTGTAATATGCCACTGTCATGTATTGTGTGTGTAATATGCCACTGTCATGTATTGTGTGTGTAATATGCCAACTTCATGTATTGTGTGTGTAATATGCCACTGTCATGTATTGTGTGTGTAATATGCCAACTTCATGTATTGTGTGTGTAATATGCCACTGTCATGTATTGTGTGTGTAATATGCCAACTTCATGTATTGTGTGTGTAATATACCACTGTCATGTATTGTGTGTGTAATATACCACTGTCATGTATTGTGTGTGTAATATGCCACTGTCATGTATTGTGTGTGTAATATACCACTGTCATGTATTGTGTGTGTAATATGCCACTGTCATGTATTGTGTGTGTAATATGCCACTGTCATGTATTGTGTGTGTAATATGCCACACATTATGTGGTGAATGTGCACTATACTGTATCTCCTCCTTTCTTCCTCATTGCCTGTACTGCAGCCTGACAGCGGCTGGGAAGTGGACCTCCCTCACTTGAAGAGCCTCATTGATGACAGGACGATGGCTATAGTGCTCTCCAACCCCTCATTCCCCACTGGCACAGTCTACTCCAAGAGCCACCTGAAGGAGGTACTGGAGGTCGCTGAACACCACCTAGTACCCGTCATTTCTGATGAATGTGAGGCTGCCAGCATAGGCTTGGTTGTACAATACAGCGATTTGGTCCACAGAGCTAGAATGAGAAGGCTACACCGTGTTTGGAATACCTTCTGGGTCGGTTGTTCACATCGGTGCCAGTAACTAGATTGCTTGCATGATTTTATACAGATTCGTACACAGGGTATATTGATAAATACAGTGCATTCAACTCCGGTGCCTTGGGCTGGTATGGAATCGGCCCTAACAGGTGTGCATTCAGATACGTAGCAGTTCGGAACAGTCCTGAATGACTACAGTATGTAGATCAAGTTACATTGTACTGTAACTCAAGACCGGTTCTGCGCTCTTTGAAACATTGACTAGATACCACTGTACTGCATTGCAGCAGTCCATACCGTGCTGTTCTGGGTCACGGCGTGAGGTAGTATCGTGCTTGTGCTACTAGCAAGTGCGGGAACTAAACATTAGTCCAGTAAAATGCTTAGATTGTATAGCAAGTTATAATGGTTGTCATGAATGTCGTTAGACTCACAAGTCACCGCTGAACTTTGCCTCATTTGTGGCCTATAAGAAGGAGACGTAAACTGTTTAGGTATTGCAATTACCACCTGAAAATGAGGGCAATGAGGTGAGCCATGAGTCAAATGACATTTGCGGCAATCAGTCTGTAAACCGCTGTACCAGGGTGGGTATGTGTATGTGTGTGTGTGGACTATAGCTGAGTGGAGGGTTGATTGTGCACCTGATGCTTCCAATGTGCAGTGAGGTCAGCTTCAATGTCTTCTGCTCCCGCACAGCCCTGAGGCATGTGCCATTCACAGGTCAGCGACCTTTGCAGCTGGCCACCTTGTCTGACCAGGTACCCATCCTGGAGTGTGGAGGCTTTGACACCTATCTGCAGGCCGTGGGGTGGAAGCTGGGATGGATACTTCTGCATGACAGACATGGGGCCTTGGAAAAGGAGGTATGTGTGTGTGTGTCTGTGTGTGCACCACACACACTGTCTCATTTTGTCTGTTGTATCAGACAGGTTTGTGCCAGTGATGTGCTTCTGACCACAGTCCATTTGTGTGATGAGTGGGTGGTATGGTTAGTTGGAGTTGGAGAACATGCTTGTGATGAACTTCGCCCTTTGTGGCACATAATGTGGTTGGGTGTATGAAGTGTGGTGCACAACATTTTATATGTGGTGTAGTAACTATATTGTGCATGTGCGCGCATGTGCATGTACGTAGTGTGTGTGTGTGTGTGTGTGTGTGTGTGTGTGTGTGTGTGTGTGTGTGTGTGTGTGTGTGTGTGTGTGTGTGTGTGTGTGTGTGTGTGTGTGTGTGTGTGTGTGTGTGTGTGTGTGTGTGTGTGTGTGTGTGTGTGTGTGTGTGTGTGTGTGTGTGTGTGTGTGTGTCTGTATCTGCAGGTGCGGTCAGCTTTGGAGAACCTGACCATGCGTGTCCTAGGCCCCGTGTCGCTGGTCCAAGTTGCCATCCCGGAGATATTGCAGATGGACCTGACCGGCTACCAGGAAGAGACAGAGGCACTGCTGAAGGTTAGTGGCACTGTAGTTAGATCCACAACATGACACTGAAGTGTAGCAGACTAGAGAGTGAGTAGCTTTGTCATTCTTTATGAATTGGCAATGCAGCTTAGTATTGGCTGGAGGTGAGTATCAGTGAACTGGAGTGACCCCAATGTGTGGGTGGGATGTGAAAACTACTTCTGTTTATGGTGTGTTGCAGGCCAATGCTGAGTACTTTCACTCTGAGCTGTCAGGTCTCGTGGGACTGCAGCCAGTGCTCCCAAAGGCCGGTCTCTCCATGGTGGTCAGGGTGGACTTTAGCCTGTACCCAGCCTCCTTAGGGAGCGATGTGCAGTTTGTGGAGAAGCTGCTCCTTGAGGAGGGGATCAAGTGTGCTGCAGGAAGCAAGGTATGATGCTGAGTGCAGAAGTGCTATGGCATTGGGGAGGGAGGTGGTATGCACACCTGAATTCAACACTTGAAGATTAAAGGGAGGTATGCTTTGAAGTCCTTCACATGCAAAGGTGTAGGAATCCACCTCTCTTTTACTCTCAATTAGTTGCCAATGGCACCAATGATAGTACATGGGACTGTGCTGCAGCCCAGTGTGTGTGTGTGTGTGTGTGTGTGTGTGTGTGTGTGTGTGTGTGTGTGTGTGTGTGTGTGTGTGTGTGTGTGTGTGTGTGTGTGTGTATGTGTGTGTGTGTGCGTGTGTGCGTGTGCGTGCATGTCACAGCAAGATTAACTGCCATGTGATCATGTGCTGGTTTGCTGTGATGGTCATGTGAACATGTAGCCATGTTGACGGACAATTTGTATGTATGTATGTTATGTACTGATACATAAAACACAGCCTCCCCCTCCTCCCTCCTACCCCTCCCCTTCCTTTTCCCTTCCCCTCCCCTCCCCCTCCCCCTCCCCCTCCCCCTACCCCTACCCCATGTAGGAATGCAGACTTCCAGGGTATATTGTTCTGGGACTCGCTGTCTCAGCAGAAGATGCAAGGAAAGCTGTGCAAGGACTAAAGTCCTTCTGCTCCAGGAACCGTCTCTGAGTCATATTACATGTTTTGGCAAGCAGTTTATCTTTACTACTTAACTAGACCATTTTTATTACTATCTTGCCAGAACGTCTTCTAAATTGATATAATATGTTATTTAATTGCAGCAGGCTTTGTCTACTTCAAGTCAGCACTAGTCTGGCTTGCTAGACCGTCCCAGTAAGCACCTCAGGGCGTAGTAGGGAGGGCCATCCCTCCCCTCCATGCGCCTTTCATGCACTTAATGGGACGGCTAGCAAGCCAGACTAAGTCGGCACATGCAAGTGTGCACACACACACAGTCATACACAGTGTTTTAGGTCTCCCAGTGTGCTCTAGTGGGAGTGTCAGCGCTGGTTATTTCTAGGAGTACAGAAGCAAGTTTTACTCTCGTTTCTACATTGGCCAGTCTCTGTGTACGGACCTCACAGGTCTGCCCTGCAGTTTTGGCTGTATAGAGGACCACTACAACCTACACAGAAGCGACTACCGGTATGTATTTTGTTACAGAATGCTAAAAACGGCTAACATTCAGAACTAGCTGATATGACCCCGCCCTTGTGTGGGCGTGGTACGCTGCCTCCTACCTATATTCATGATCATCCTGCGGCCGTATGCAAACAAACCGCGTTCCAGGAGGTACCCCCAGGGCGCCATTCTGGCTGAGGGACAGAGCTCAAAGAGCTAAGTAGTTGAATAGTGTTAAACGAATCTGTATTCCATTTCACTCTCGCGGCAAGTGTCCACTCCCACCAGACGAGGTACAGCGGAGCAGCCAGCCACTGATCGAGGAGGTGATCGTTAAACGTACGTGAGTTTGGCTTTATTCTGGCTTCTATTAGTTGCCACACCCGTTGATCTCAACTGCTCCCCGCTGCCCAACTGATCCGGATGGGCTACGCGGCGTGCCTACCCAGGTGGGGCGTGTGCAAGGGGTTGTAATCTGCTGGCGCTCATTTTCCAGTACGTGATCGCCAGTCCCTCACAAGGATCGCCAGTCCCTCACGAGTGAGCTGATTGCTCAGGTGCCCGGCGCACACGGCCAGCTCTCGCGCGTTGGAGAATAATTCAATCCGTTCACTCTAATCAGTTTCGTTCATTGGAGGGTGAGCTATGGTTCGATGCAGATCTGGTGTCGGTGGTATGAGAACCCTGCAATGCGCATGCTCTGCCGGTCCAATCCCACTCTGTGGGGGGATCCCAAGAGATGCGCTCATGACATAAGATTGGTATCAAGTTGTCGTTGACTGATGTAGGCGCGTCCTGCGCACCATGGTCGTTGGTACTATCATGTTATACTAATGTAGTATTGTGTTACTCCTTGATATCGATCCACAATGGCTAATTTCCCTTCCAACGGATTAGCAACCAAAGGATGAATGATGAAGCATGGTCTGATGATAGCTCTCACGTGGGTAGTATTACTGAAGGATAGCATGGGATCAGCCAATGAATGAACAAACAAATGCCTGATGTTCAATTTGTTCACTGGTACAAGGAAGAATGTCACGTTCTGTAGAACCTTTGAGCTGTGGGGCACTATGCTTCCTACAATGTGCTGTGCTGGTCATATGTTAATGTCCACACCTACGTACCATCACTGTTGATGTCATTCTCCCTACTGTCATCACTCAGGACTGCATGGCCTCCTGAAACTGTCATTATAGCTGTTGTTGTTGTGTTGTCTATGTTGTTTACTATGGCTCTTTTCTGAGGAGTACAGACATCCTGTAAAATTGCTAATAGTAAATAAGGATAGGGTGGGAGACAATCCTTATATGCCTATCTTTAGCAGTCCGGACTAACACAGCGTGTCATGTAATTGCTGCCCCCACTGCCCACTCCTTCCTCCCTGCTCCACGTAGATGAAGTCTTTGCAACTGTCTGTGTCTGTGCGTGTGTCTGTCCTGCTGTATTCCCTATTGGCGGTGGCAGTGGTAGCAGGCAGTGGAGACGCAGATGTAGGTAAGTGTTGTGTAGTGCACAGTCACACTTGTCAGAGTGCAGTGGACACTCCTCAAGGAACCTCCCCGATTTCCTAGTTGTTTGAAATGTTATCCAATTAGTTCAGGTATGTAGATAGGGACCACTTTGTGTAATATTGAAAATGCCAAGTCATGTAAACTGGTAGTATGTAACAATCAGGAGGACTGATTAGTGACCACAGAGCATCTTTTGTTCCAAATAGCTCCCAATTTATGCAAATATTGTATATGGTCCAATGAACTATACCTCTTCCTTAGTCCTTTGTGAAGTAGCACTTTGTAGTTAAAGAGCATTCTGTGAATTATACACTCTTTTAAGAATGAGGTGCAAACATCTCAAAGTGTGAGCATTAAGGAGACTGTGTTATCTTTGATCTTTGTAAAATATAAGTCACAGTATAAAGTATTGCTTATGAGGAGAAATGGGTCACTCCCCCTTGTGAGAGCCCTCCAAGTGGCACTCTTCATAGGTGTGAGTAGGGAGCAACCACTTGTGCTGTATAAAATGATGTCACAAAAGCTCTAACTACCCCCCCTGCCTGCACAATGTTATTCATAGGCTCCTTAACTTTATTCATGTGCCATGTTATGTGATTGGTGTGTGTCAGTTCTGTTGAAACTGCTTATCTTGGGGATGTAAGCTGTGCTAGAGTTTGGTAAGGTGTATCTGCACTCGGCTTTCTTGTGTGCTGTGTAAGCGGCCATTTTCCCATTCCTTCCATAATTAGCTACATGTTGAGGTCTGTATAGTTACAGTACAGCAAAATAGTGGTCCATTTTCCGTACTTTGTGCATGTGTGCGTGCGTGTCCGTGTGTGTGTGTGTGTGTGTGTGTGTGTGTGTGTGTGTGTGTGTGTGTGTGTGTGTGTGTGTGTGTGTGTGTGTGTGTGTGTGTGTGTGTGCTGTTGTAGACACATGATGCTGATGGTACAAGAGTTGTCACAACAGCTTTCATTGAAACTGATTCGGCCACCCTAGTCCACCCTTATCTACATTTTTCACGCAGTACTACACTATACAACACGACTCTCCGTCTGGTGTGTACACGTACGTATGTATGTTTGAAGTGTCGCAGAATACCAGCTGTAGAGCAGTGGTCGCTCACTCAAAGGCCCAAGGAATTCTTTGCTTAAAATCAATATTATTAGTGTCTGCGTTAACTTCCCTATGCATCACTGATCTCTGCCGTGAGTTTAAAGTACTTTGTAGATGATGGTACGTTGCTGCAGCTGTCCAATTCATTGTGGTTGGCACTCTGCTAGTTAGCTGTTTTAACTGAATATAACGCTAGACTAATCACCAGCAATGCACTGCCATCCCTTCCCTTACGTACACTGCACTGTCTACTGCTCGGTAGCCTGTCAAGACCTAGTCTATCACGCCAGACCCTCTCCACCCGAGCACTTACGTAGCTGGGGAATAGGAGAGGTCTGCCGTACCCATTATCTAAGCACCCTGGGCAGAGAGGGTCTAGCGCGCTAGACTAGTGAACCTGACTGCCGAAGCTTGTAGTTCACTCCTCATGTCAGCTGTTTGCGACGTTGGTCCTGTCTAGACAGTCTGTGCAGCGTGGTGGGAATGTGTTTGTTGGGTGTTGTAGACCAAGTGTGTTTGGGAGGGGTGCCTGCTTGCCTGGTATTACTGGGACTTGGGTTGACTTATCGACAGATGATCACTGTGGAGGGGTTAAGTGTTTGTTTATGTGCTGCCAGAGCCAGCTGAGGTCATCCTGTGTGTGTGTGGGTGCCTTGGTCTTGTAGCTCCTCGTGTGTGTGTGGGGGGGGGCAGTGTGTGTGGGGGGTATGAGTTAGCGGGAGGGGGTGTGGCTCAGTAGGTGTGGTTCAGTGTGTGGGTGTGTGAGAGGAGCACATGTGATATCTTTAGCACACATTAGATGTGTTGGTATAGCAACACCATCAAAGACTGCTCAGGTGTAACATTCAAAGCACTCTTCATTGGCGTATCAGTTGTGTTAACTGTTTCTGAATGAACACCTTCTCTCCCTGGTCTCCTCTCCCTTCTGTGTTCTCCCTGCCTGTGGCTTGTGTCGGTGTGGGTAAGTACATGTTGATGTAATCTACACCAGCTGGCTCAGTTGTTAAGCACAGCCAAGGCAGGTTGAAGTCAGCGTCTCATCTTTCATAACCCTGTGTGGGAGTCCCTGAGACGTTTGGCCCACCCTGATCACCTGTATGTATAGGGAGGTGTTATATGTGTACTATTATTACACATAGTATCATACATTATGTATGTATAAGATTGGTATGTATGTATAAGATTAGTATTGTATGTATGTGTGCATTGTGTGAGGGTGCTCTGTCCATTACATGTTCATTTATATATGTATGTGTATATAGATCCCATTGCCATGGTAACATGCATCTAGACAATGATTCTAATCTCTGAGAAGCATTGCAATTGCCGCCATTTGACTATTACATGCGTACATGTGCTGCAATCCAGCCCATTGTTGGGGAGGAGGTTTGCAGGAAGAGTGAACATAAGGAGGAGTATGACCTTCAATACGCATGTCCAGTCTGTGTATTTAGCAAATGTGTACATTGCTGCCTAATTAGATTATTCATCGGTCTACCTTATCTTCTTATCATTTCAGTGCTTTAATCACACAATTGCATCACATTATATGGACAGGTCTAATACCATTCACCTCAGCTCTAATCACTGCATACACAAACACACTATTACTATTTTGGGCCCTGATTGAATGGTTTAGTCTAAATGCACTGTCTACTGTTTAGTTGGGAGAATGGCAGGTCCTGAATGACAATGTGATGATGACCGCCGTCCATGGTAGAAGTGGCATTTGACAAATGCGAAAAAATTCCTCTTCAACTGGTGAACAAAGCAATGGGGCAAGGCCACAAGACTGAAGACAACGAAGGCGAAGTGGGATGTCAACGTGGAGGGAAGGCTAAGGGGCATCGTTGTGTCTTTCTTCTCTGAAGTTTGTCACCATTCCTTGGTTGTCGCTGATGTGGATGACCAATTGCTAATGAGTTAGAGGCATCATGCCAGTTAAAGTGGGGTCACGTGTAGAATGCCTACCATCTCCCATCACACTTAGTTAAATAGTGCTAGGAACATTTAGCATCACGCACGGCCTTTGATGATGGTAACCATAGAAATCCTATAGCATTAATGTGGGTTCTCTCCATCTGTGATTGTAACATGAACAAGGTGTGACTTTCTGTGACGCCAGCCCTGGTGTCGCTGGCTGTGGACAATGGGCTATTAGTGGCATGCTAATCTTGCCCTTCTGTGCACTGTAGCAGGGAGCAAAAGAGCTGTACATATGGTGAACAGCTGGGATGTCGTGACAAGCCAGACAAATGGGGGCATTCTACTATCCCTACATGCCTTCCTCACTTCTACATGCCTTCCTCACTTCTACATGCCTTCCTCACCTGTTTGTCACTGCCTTTTGAAAGACCATGCACTTGTGGGTGAGAGGCGTTGTGTGAAGGTCTTATTACAACACACAGAAGTGCTCTATAGAGATGTTGTACTGTAACCTTGCTGGCACTGTTAGGTGCTGTGGGAGGTGGCCTTGTTCAACACTTTAATGCTAAATGAAGTTGTACCAACTGTGAATGGAATTGGTGTGTTACGTATGTACAGGGTGTGGTTGTGTTTGTAGCCAACAACATTCCAAAGAGAGCACTGGGACATTTGCATATTAAGGGTGGTGAGAATACTAACACACTTATTGCACTGCATGCAATTGGAATGCACTGACAGAGGGGCTAGTAACACAATTACTGGATCTTCCACATCACTGCATGTGCTGTCTCCCAACCCCTCCAGACCCAGTCATCACGGACCTGTTGTCTGGAGCAACGCTGGATAACAACTCATTTGTGAACCCATCCCAGAACAACACGATTGAACTAAGCTGTCATGTTGGCAGTCTGGGCAGCGAGCCTCGCTGGGAAGTCAGTGAACAGAACCAGCTGTTTGTTTCTACACATTACAAGGAGAACTCGACAGCCCTCATTCTGAGTAGTGTGGAAGTGCCTGACCCTAGCTCATTGGAGGGCCTGTACTGTTGTGAGGCTGGTGATGACAATGGGATGCAGGACTCCATTGTCAAGTGTGTGCAGGTCACTACACAGGCTCTGAAAGGTGAGACTGCATGGCATTCCTAACAAACAGGGCTTCCTAAAACTGTGTGTGTTTGCTACGTAGTTTGTAAGCAACTTTCTGCATCTACTACTACTTTTGTATAACTCAAGTGAACAGATATGCTGATTTCTGAAATGTATAACAGCAGGTTGATTCTGCCGTGTTGCTATGAGATAGTAGTCTTGGTGGATTTGTAAATTTTAATCCATGACCGTTTCTGCCCCCCCCCCCCCCCCCGACATGACTATTTGTGAAGGAATTGATTGCACAATTTTCTCAAGATACAGAATACATAATTGTAGTAAATATACATGCTGAGATGTGTGTAGGCACATAAATTAATATCAGCACCTATGTACTAGTACATACTGTAGCTGTGCACAGTAACTCCTTGTTGTATACTGAGGAATGTATGCAGTAGTGTGTAGGATTATATACCATGTCACACTAGTGGGATCATATGTACAATTGGTGTGTTTGAACACTATCTGTGACTGTTGTGTTTTGTTTACCTGTTCTTTGCAGGTCCTCGGGATGTCACACTTATAGTGGACTCCTATGGTGTGCTGTCTAACCACTCTGTTCCCATCCAGGAGTTACCGGTTCCGAGACAAGTTGCTCTGAACATTACCTGTTCTTATCCGAGCGATACATTCCCTGCCCCGAGAGTTTCCTGGTACATAGGCGACACCTTGGTATCTGACCCTGACCCCTACCTTCTTGACGAGCCTAGCATCACTACATCCTACCGCTGCGTGGTAGAGAACCAAGTTGGAAGTAGTAGCAGTGTGAAGGCTGTGGTGTACCCTATTGGTGAGCATATGGGCAAACAGCACCATTCAACTTGCATCAAATGTGCTCATTTGTGCAGTAAATGTGCTCTTACTTCTCATTCTAGCACCATTTTTACAGTTTAGTGCATTCACTGTATCTACTTATGGCTATATCTTCATACATGTGTGTGCTATCATATGCATACCATACAGATTCTCTTCGAGTGCGCGTGTCTCCAAGGTTCGCTCATGTCTCTGAGGAGGACTCCCAGGTCACCTTGACCTGCTCCTATGAGAGTATATTTAATGAGTCAGTGGACTACTTCTGGCTACGAGTGGGCATGAACCACACTGCACTTAGCAATAGTGACCAGCTCACATTGCAGCGGAGTGAGGCACTGGGGTCTTACATCTGTGTGGTCATCAGCTCACTGAATGTGATGAGGATGGCTACTGCAACAGGTGTGTGTGTGTGTGTGTGTGTGTGTAAGCGTGTATGTGTGTGTGCATGTGTGTGTGTGTGTGTACGTGTGCATGTGTGTGTTGTGTGTGTGTGTGTGTGTGTGTGTGTGTGTGTGTGTGTGCTGTATGCATGTGTGATCCTTTGTATCGGGTGTGTGTTATGGTGTTCCCTCACTTTCAAACACAGTGGCTGTGACACAGTTAGCCACTTTGCAGCTTGTGGTTGATGACCTTGTCAACTGTGGATACACTAATGTAAGTGTGTGCTCAACATCATCATGTGTTTGTGTGTGTTGTATCACAATGATGCTATACATTGTGACATGTTCAGAGCTGGCTACACACACACACACACACACACACACACACACACACACACACACACACACACACACACACACACACACACACACACACACACACACACACACACACCACAACGTCACTCCCACTTACACACTGATAGCACATATCTCTCTGTGTTGTACCTTGCTGTAGACCCCCAACTTTGCTGTAGACCCCCAACTTGCCCTCCATAAGTCGCCAACTACAGAGGACTCTAGTGAACACCATCAACAGTTCCTGCGGCTGCAACTTCACTGACAATAACATCCGCAGTCCAGTCTTCAAGTGCTACCCGGATGGAGTCAGGGCAGGAGTGTTCCGCGCAGACGTTGCGTTTAATGCCACCGATCCTAGCTACACCATGGACAACATCTCATCGAGCCTCTGGCAGTGGCTTCAAGTAGGACGGTCCGTGGTAGTTGGTAATCGTAGATATCCCTTGTCTACAACATGTGCAGTCAGAGTCTCCTCCATTGACGACAAGCTCTGCGTTGTGAGACAAAACCTCCCTTTTGTGATCACACTTCATATGATTTATAGTTTTGCTGTTGGCGTTGGAACAGCCTTCCTCATTTTTGTCTTCCTGATGCTCCTCTGTTGCTGCTTAGTAAAGTGAGTTGTGTTGAGAGTGTGTGATGACTCCTTTGTAAAGGACGCCTCTCTAATGAGGACAGTGTGTGCTGTAGCAGCTATGTAGAGATGCGCAAAAGTACATACGTAAAAGTGGACATCTCTCTAGTAAGAATACTAGAGTTTGTCCCAAATGTCACAGTAGTGTCTGGACTAGAGTGGTGTCACTGTGCCTATTGCTCTGGATACAGATTGTACAGTAAACTGCATTTGTTCACAGTTCATGTTGCTGTGTTCGTGTTTGCTTGTAGTGTGCAAGAGTTGTTGTGTGTGATTCTGTACAACTGTACCAAAGCACTTGTGTTCCCTTTGACTGGTTCACCCTGCAGATCAAGACATGTGGGACAAATGAGGAAGGAGAGGAGGAGACGCAATGCACCAGATCGGAGACCAATGATAGAGCTCGTCAATGTGCGGGGGGGTCATCCCCCGGAGCCTGTGGACCCTACACTCAGTGTTCGCACAACTACATCATGGTCGTCAGGCATCAAAGATCAAGCGGTTTCAAAAAACAGCCTTTCTGGAAGCCACGAGAGCATTAGGTCAGAGGCTGATGAAGTTATCCTTGCTGCAAGGGAGATGAGTCAAGGAAAATTAAGACATAATGTGGTAGACAGATCTCCTGACAGTGGTTTGACGCCTTCAAACAATTACCCGCATGGGTCCACTCACTCACTCCCACAGAGATGCACCCCATCGGGCAGTACCCATTCTTTGAACAACGGCTATGGCAGTGGTGGCATGTCGGCCAGCCTGGAGGAGTTAGCAGACAACTTACACCAACCCACCCTTGAATCAGCAGCTGATGGATACTACTACCCAGTGTCACGCTCTCTTCAGCACATTTCAGATTGTGCCAGACCCACTGGCTCGCCCGGTTCTCAACGTGTCATGCCTCGTGCTGGGCCCAAGTCTGAGCACTTCAGCCCGGCAGCGACAGACGAAATGTTGAAACTGATAGAAGAAGTGAGAGCTGCGAAGGAGGCCTTTCAACAGATATTAGAGCATTCACCTCAAGGGTCGCCCATCATGGGACGCCCGCTGGAAAGGACACCTCACAGAACTCAGAGCTTTAGAGAACCAGCTGCCTATCGCAGAGGCAACCAGGGGGAGCAGCTGCGCTCCTCGGACCCATCCTTTCAGTCCATGCCAGTAAGGAGGACCAACAGTGGAGGCAGCAAGAATGACCCGCCCCCTGATAGTGTTGACGGCAGCACTTCATCAATGAATGCATTCTGGGCAGAGAAGCTTCGTTCTTCTCAAGCAAAGCATAATGTGCCAGCTGATTCTCCCCCTATGCATCACAGAGTGCGTTGCGATAGTGGGGGGGACTATGATAGCCTTGAGCCTCGTACTCAGCCCGTCCATGTGTCCCGTGTACGACACCGTGGCGACAGAAATGGCCCCCAGGTCATGTCTCCTTTGGCAAAGAACCAATTTGGCGTCTCCCCTCATGACGTGTCTGGAGACTCTTTCCCTCCCCCTCCCCTTCCTGCAGAAGCTCTTGGCAGTGAAGGGCAAATGGCTGGAGGTCCTGTGTTTGTGCCTGGGCCCATGGCGCCCACGGCTGCACCTCTCATGCCAGCATACACTGGCCTCTCATCATCCCAGCCTGCACTGAACACTGCCGGGAAAGGACATCCAAATCCCCCACCTCCACCCCCACCTCCTCCTCTGCCTGCTTCTAGCATTCCTCCGATCATCCCTCCAAAGGTGCGAAGGGGAATTAACCCAAACCCGCACCCTATCTTGCAGCCAGGGGCCGAGCGCTCGCCACAGTTAGCACACGACATAGACCTCAAGGAGGCAATAAAGAAGATGCAGAAGACAAAGGCAGGCCATGCGGTTGTTCATTTTGCCGGAGGACAATGACAGCGCAGCCTGTAGAGCGAGCTAGTGGACCACACTGACTGCTTGTATCATACACTATATTATATGTGTACATGTGCAGTATCTCCAATTTACATACGTGTATTATGCATACCTACTCCTTTCTAACCACTCTTGTATCATATTTTATTAGCTCTGTATGCCTGGCTATATGCTACACAATAATTAACATTATAATTATATAATATATTTTTGCATGGTGACATTTTCCAACAGATGCATTTACTATTATTGCATGTATTGGTGTATATTTTATATATCTTATTTCCTGTCAGCAAGTGAAATTATGTAGGTATACTGTCTAGCCTGCATGGACTATAATTTCCTGTGACTGGCCGTCAAGGAGTATAGGCTGAACAGATTGATTCAGCTATTATAGTGAGTCACTATATGCAGCCAACCCTGCAGCTGATTGAATTGACCATAATTATTATGCATTAATTTTCAGTATCTATGTTTCTGGATACTCTGGGTCTGTGCATACAGTACTTTACACAACTGTGCATGGGCATTTCTATTGATGTGGTAATCACATCTCAACCTCTACCTCATTCAATAACCTATACAGCGCTGGGGCTGCCACAGCAAGTGCGGAGACAGCTAGCTATATAGTGTCAACAAATTATACACTCTCCTAACAGGCATAAGTGTATACTTACGTACATATGATACAAGTGTGTGGTAAGTGGATGGTCAGAGTTGCATGAAACAAGTAGCATAGCTATAGTTATGGTATAAACAAGAACTATAGAGTCTACTGAATGTTACAGCGTGGACCAGTTTGATCTACTGGCGGCCATCTTTGAGTTCCCGAATGCTCTGCACAAGACTGTTCAGGACCTTCTGCTGCTGATTGAGGGCCTCCATGATCTCATGTCTGTAACCATGGAAACATGTGGTACACTATGAACCGCACATTCATATATAAATATTGCCTTCAGTAATGTATAGTACTTCGCAGTAGTGACTACACATATCTTTGGTTGTAGCTAACAGGCAGTGTGAGCTCACTTGGTCTTCTCCAGCTCATCTGCCTGTTTCTTCATAACTTTGTTAACTTTTTCCAACTTTCTGGTCACATCGTTGATTGGCGGCACTTCCCATTTCTCTAATATTTCTGTAGAAGGAGAAAAGCACAGTCTTTGTATATGGTAAACGCATCAATTGGTGAAATACTGCATTGACATTGTATTTGGTAGTTGCATGAGTTATTTCACCTTGAGGATCTTCAACAAGCTCTGTTGAAACATATGTCCTTCGTCTGTAGTCCTAATGAAATGAAAGGCAGCCTTCATTGACATTGTATTATAATGCTAATGCACACTCTCTTGCATGATGTGTAGAGGCTCATTGCTACATGAAGTAATAGTAGGCTTGGTAGACTTTCGAGCGGTAACATAGCAGGAAATAATCATTGACTGTAACAGGACGTTTCGGCCGTGAGGGTCTTTATCAACTGTACAAAATGTCCTGTACAGTCAATGATTGTTTCCTGCCATTTTACCCCTCCAAAGTCTACCAAGCCTACTAGCACACACTCTTCACAGTACACATTCTAATGTGGTACTGTGCGTAAAACAGGTGAGTGTGCTCCTCACAATGCGTAGCATGCTGTTATGTTCCACTCGGGCCACTATCCAAGCCCTCTCCAGGGCAAGGTCCCGCTGAGCGTCACTCTGCACGTTGGAGTAGGTGTCTGTCATGGCTGCGATCAGCATGTTGAGCAGGATCACGACGACAACAAACAGGAAGACAAGATACAGCAGCACACCGAGCCACCTGAGGGGAACAAGACAAAGCCATCAAGTATCGGGCAGCGGTTGACAAGAGGTCGTTGGCATAACTCCCACACAAACGACTACAGTGTTTGGTTGTATGCACTTCAAAACTAAACAGAGGTGTTTCCCTATGAAGGAATTGCACAGGGCTCTGTCTTACTTGAATCCAACAGTGCCATCCAAGCCATTGTTGTAGTAGCCTCCACTCAGCACGTCCCCAGCCTCGATCATGACACGAATCCCCCACAGCCACACATAGTACAATTGTCTGTATTGAGTCAGTTGGCAAGGAAGAAGTTGAATAAGGGTATGATCCTATACTAGCTGCCACAAACCACTAGCATATCACACAAAGCTGCACACATCAAAGCAAAAGCTCCACAAATCAACACTGCACAAATCAATGCTTCACAGATCAACACATAATCTTCACAACCAAGTCATATCATCATGACAGAACCAACTGTAGGTAGACACTGTAACATGAAGTGTATTCGGACATATGTGTATGTATGTGCTTTAAGGAATTGGGTGCACTATACACACACTGTGCCTTTCCCCTATACACCTACAGAATGTACTGTAGCAGTGTGAGGTAGAAACAGTCTGTCGCACTCACGATGTTTCCAGTGGGCTGATGTCCAAGCTTGTTGGAGTGCCGGGTACAGTGGATGAATTGCTGTCTGCTTTGGCAGCTTCCTGCTCAGCCGGAGTGAGTCCTTCACCGCGCAGGGCCAGGTACAGGGCACCAGAGAACGCATACAGCAAAATGATGAATATGATACTGAATCGGATAACATCAATTAAAACAATCCGAAATAGAATCCGCACAAAAGCTCCGGTTGCCCTGATGACATAGAAACACAGATCAATACTCCATTTTCAGTGTTAACGTCACTGCTTATTGCGATGTACATAACTGCACACATTATACACACATCCAAACATACTACGTAAGCATGTACATGTATAAACCTACCTAAAGGCACTGACATATTTGAACATCTTTAGGCCCACAAAGAGGTAGGCAAGAGCTGCAAACACCCACTGCACGTCAAAGTTGACCGCTCGAAAGGGAATGATGAGTAAAGGCGAAAAGATGGAGGCCAGATCGAGGTAGTTGGTCGGATCATATAGGTAGCCCAAAAGGTGCCTATCAGTGAAGGGGTGGGAATCAAAATGAGTACATGCCAATAATGCAGTATAGCAAAGTAGCACATATGTTTTGTATAAATTCTATCGCAGCATATACAAACACATGCCTGTATATGGCATGTGTTTGTATATGCTGTTAATCATATAATGGTCATGTTTCCTTTGGGTAATATCATTGACCAGCCTTATCAGCAAGGGTGTCAGCTTACTTGTACATCTGGTTGATTTCAGCTAACAGGCTCCACAAGATGTATAGCAGAGACACGCCCTCACAAATCCCTCGGAAATAGTCCACAGGACGATTGTAGACCCGAGGGTCCGCAGTTTGGGCGGCGAGGATGAGTGCCACATTGAGGATACCGTAGAACACAAGGAAGACCAGGCACTGCATCCTGAGCCATAGCACAAGGAGAACAAGCAGTCAGTCAGCTTTATGAAGAAGCCATTAGTAAGTATACAGCCATTACATAAAATACGGAATAAGCCCATGGAGTACACATCAGGGGAGGAGTATCCGAGAGTGATCACTGCATGCCAGTCTCAATGGTGTACGCTCATCATTCATACGTACCAATGTAAACCATACTGTATAGAGACTATACTGTATAGAGAATGCAACTCTGTTAATGAATGAGGTATGCTATAATCAATGCACAACTCATACACAACTGCACTTGGATACTCACATGAAGTGATATCTGGCAAACTTCTTCCACTTCCGCCGCAGCAGCAACCTGACCACATCGTGGTACACAATCTCCTAAAAGGCAAGAAAAGGCACACTTACATTATGCTTAGACCACTGCTACCACACCTCCACACTATGCTGTATAGACTGTCCCACAACACACTAGGCCAACTTCAGAAGAAGATCAAGAGATGCTGGGGATCGAAACACTTTATGCAATGACAATACACCCTACATACTTCATATGTACTTGAAGTACTATTGTGTGCTGTGCTGATGCTCTCTTCTGCTATCATAAGTTACAAAAGTACACCAAATAACTAATAGCAGGCAACATAAACTATAAATACAGCACTTAGTGCAATAGTATGTATTTACACAATCCTTTGTTTGCCGAGCTACTGATCTGTGGTGCATAGACATGTACCTTGTTTCCACTTTTAGCAATCTTCTGTAAACACGATTTGTGTCTGTTGTTGAATTTCTCACTGGTTGGTGCTCTGCCGTGGTGGTCACTGTCCAAGATCCGGTAGTGGACAACGTAAGCCTCTCTCTCTCCCTCCACACGCTCCATCATGCAGTCCAGGATGGCCAGAATGGTTTCCTACACAGGACAATAGACAAAAGCAAGCTGGTTTCAGGCAAGAATGTAAAAGGCTGCACAGAGGTGGTGTGGCAAGAGTCTGGGGACAGAGAGCAAGGCACTGTCTATGAGCTAAACAATAAGTTCAAACCTGCATTGTCTTGGCAGTCTTCTTCTGCCTGAGCAAATCGTGTAGACTTAGGCGGGATTCCCCATCTGCGGCTGTGCTTTCAAACAATTGACGAACTCTATAGTTTATGCAGTAGTGATTTACAGTGAGAAGAATCTTCTACACAGTGGAGAGTACCATCTAATGTAGGCATGCATGTGAAATGTCCTATAGATTCATGTACAGTACAGTACAACTGACTGCAGCTATACGTTACCTGGCAGGCCTCATGCTCTTCACCATGAAGGTTGCAAACTCATTCTTTCTGTTCTTAATGGCTATCTCGAGGGCTGTTTCATCCAGTTTGTTTTTGGCATCAACATATGCATCATACTCCACAAGGGAGTGTGCGACTGCTGTGTGTCCTTTGGCTGCAGCAAGATGCAGGGCAGTGTTCAGGTCAGACAGAGCAAAGGAGGGATTGGCTCCTCTGTTCAGGAGCTTGCCCACGAAGAGGGCCATCTGTGCGTAGAGATAAAACAAATGCACATACACATCTTAAATGACTAGTCAGTGAAACATGCTAATGAGCTTTCAACTAAACTGAGTTTTAGATATAGAGATTGCAGAAATGCATTGGGAATTTGCAAATGGCAACGCACTGGCTTTGTTTGTATATAATTCTGACAGACACTGCTCCATCTTCCTTGGTTTTGAACAATTAAAGACAATACATACATGCATGCAGGGTTGTTGGCGGTATGGAAACAGTTTATACCCCATCATCGTCTCATGTTGAACTGCTGGACTCATAGGCTGAGGCACACATACACTGATATTGCCACTCACAGAAAACTCAGTCAAGTCTTGCTGAAGTACCCAAATTAGGGCCAGGTCCTCACTCCCACACTTTTCAACAAACCGGTCTGTGTACACCTCAAGGATGGCATCGGTCCTCTTCAGTCTCTGCTCCTGAGTCTTATAGACCACCTGTGACATGTAACACACAGACAAGGTCAGCCACCACTGAGTACATCAAGTTGAGCCCCTCTGTATGTGAAACACTGTGTGAACAGGAGTTCAATTCAATTCAATTCATTAGGAGTGCACTGCACCAATCGGTACTAGGACAGCTCATGGTCCAATGTAGTACTGTACACACACACACACACAAACACACACGCACACACACAATCAGGATAAAGTAAGATGGGGATGAATGTTGAGGTTAAGAAACTGGGTTGCTACGTAATAAATTGTGACAGTTCACTAGCTATAGCATGGCTATTCATCACCTCCTCCCATCCACCCCACACTTGCAACCAGCAGGGGCGGTGGAACAGGGGGGCAGGGGGGGCAATTGCCCCCCCCCCCCCCCCAACTTTTTGGATGGGGGGCTAGGCCCCCCATCCAAATCCTGATAGCTCACAAATTGTGGTGACCCACCAAAATCACCAAAACCCTGAAGGAGACTCTATTTTGTACGTAAGTACATCTGCAACAGTATTTAATTTCTTTTTATCAATTTCAAGTATAGACAAGTCTGCTCAGACAGCAATGTATGCATGACCGCTCAAGCGCACAACTCGCCGCGCCAGGGCTATAATCATACTCGCCCCCCCAACTGGGAAGTTGCTCAGCCGCACCTGAACCGTTCACCCAGACACGCACACTATAGCCATTCCTACGTACTTGCTTACCTGAGTCCAGAAGTCATCGCTTTCCCCCTCCACACACTCCTCCACCTGCGACTCCCAGCTCAGCATCCTGGTTGTCTCGTTCTGTTTGAGCATCCTAAAGGCCTCCGACGGATCGACCTCGTCGAAGGACTGGTTGAATCGCTTTTGGTAGCGCCGACGGATCACGTCCGCCACTTCATGCTCTGTCTCCGTCTCCCTGGGGAATTTTAGGCCAGCGATCTTCTTTGGGAGAGTGTAGCGGACCCGCTGTTGCAGCTCTTCGGGGCGGGGCAGCTCAATCTCCACCTCTTCCTGGTTCAAGGTCAGATCTGCGTCGCCGCCTTGGTCGGCGTCCCCACTGAAGGCGAGCTCCACTGCCTCTTGGGGAGAGATGGATCGAACGTCTGTGAAGGTTGTCGCCATCAGTAGTCAACGGACCGTCACTCAGCTTGCAGATGATGACTGATGAAGGTTCCAGTACTACCAAGAGGTCGCGTGACTGCGGTAAGAAGGGAAATTGTTCACACGTACGTAATAATCTTTCCCCGCCTCCCGCCAGAAACCCACACAAGTCTCAAGATTATACATCAATACCTCCAGGGGTGTACCAGCCTTCCCGGAGAGAGGGCACTGCCAAGAACCCAGAAAATTTTGATATCAAACTCACACATTCAGGACTACATCCCCAGCAGTGTTTCCACACACACTGACCTCCGAACGAGTCAATGCGCACTGCAGTAGACGCATTCATATTAAACATTGGGACAGACACATGCAATTCACTGCGCACTGAAACTGTTCAGACTTCTGTTTCTGTTGATTGTGTTTCGTTCCCGATACGCATGCGTTTGGTACTGGCTGAGCGCTGGAACACATTCATCTTGTCTCCGTGAATGGCCACCGAGTTGAAGTACTTCTGAATGGTAGTCAGATTGATGTCTCGGCCAACAAACATCTCTGCAGAGGGGGGGGGGGGGAGGGAATTGGAAGTGGAAGATGAAGATTGTATGCTGACAAACCCCTTGTAGCCGTGATTGACAGGTAGTGCCACAAAATACACGTTAGCACTTGTACACAGTTGAAAGCGAAGGTGACCCCGAACACTTGAGTGATTAGGAGGTTTCCTCTTAGCATACTCACACCAGAGCTGCCTTATAAGAATTCCTAGAGTCAGTTGAAGAGGCCATTGTTTAGAGTTCTATATATATTGCAGGCACAGTGGAACCCCCTTATAAGACTGCCTCTTGACACATCTCTAGGGACAGTGCATACTGTGTGTCTAGTTACATAAAGATGTTTATATCTATCTAACCAGGGCAGACTTGGGCCTGCCCCAGAGGTGTCTGCAGTAGAGAGGTGCCACTTTAGCAGTATGTAGTGAGCACAAGGGCACGGCTGCAGAGGCCACAACCACCGAAACTACAACTGACTTAGACCAGAGAGAGAAGTTCGCCTGAACTTACTTAGAACAGGTTATTTACACACAAATCTAACAACTGTCTGCAGTGAAGCCCGCACTCTACACATGTACCTGTATGGGTTATGAGTTTCACTGCATGTTTGGACTGGTACAGACTTACTAAGGAGGCTTGGATCTGGGGCAGTGCTCTGTGGCTGCACACCCTCTGAGACCCGAACCAACGCTCGACTGATCTGCACACAACAAGATGAGTGGACGGACATTCTAAGCTGCAGCACACACATCTCGCATACGTATCACCATAACACCTGCAGGTGGGAGGGGGGGAGGGGCTTGTTGCTGCACACTCACCAGCGTAGCTTGTGGCAGTTGCTCATATTCAGCCCTGAACTTTGCTGCAAGGAGAGCCTGCTTGGCAGGGCAGTGGCTTGATCGAAATCTGGATACAACATTGAGTGAACACCATACGCAATGCAGTACAGTGAGACTATATCAGGTCCCACATAATACACACCTCATAATGTGTACAGTTTGATTCACTACTTCCACTTCATGTGTGTGTGCATGCATGTGTGCATGCGTGTGTGTGTGTGTGTGTGTGTGTGTGTGTGTGTGTGTGTGTGTGTGTGTGTGTGTGTGTGTATGTGTGTGTGTGTGTGTGTGTGTGTGTGTGTGTGTGTGTGTGTGTGTGTGTGTGTGTGTGTGTATGTGTCTGTGTGTGTGTGTGTGTGTGTGTGTGTGTGTGTGTGTGTGTGTGTGTGTGTGTGTGTGTGTGTGTGTGTGTGTGTGTGTGTGTGTGTGTGTGTGTGTGTGTGTGTGTGTGTGTGTGTGTGTGTGTGTGTGTGTGTGTGTGTGTGTGTGTGTGTGTGTGTGTGTGTGTGTGTGTGTGTGTGTGTGTGTGTGTGTGTGTGTGTGTGTGTGCTGACTTACATGCACTTTTTAATGCCTTGCAGCATTGCACTGAGCAGTTCACAGTCCAGCCTAATCCCTTGTCAAGTTGTCAAGTTGTACCATTTTTCTTCCGGTTCCATATAATTATGCACATTGCTTCTATTAATAATATAATTATGCAAATTACTACCCTGTTAGTTTACAGGGCACTGGGGCATCAGTGCTAGCCATGCAGATTCCACTGCACATAGTGAGGTCATCTACCAGCTTCATAAATTGTAGACCACAACACACGAACACTCAGATCACCGTTGCTAGGAGCACCGGCCGTGACTCGGGGGAGAGAAATGCGGCCTAACCTACTAAATGTAGTAACATCATCGCTTCCTCAACTAACCTAATTGTAGTAACATCATCTCAGCATAGAGGGCGACCACCCGGGCTGGTATAAAATGGGATCTTAAGTCACTGCAGGAGGAATACTTGACTGAAAACAATTCGGCGCACGAGCAGCAGACTATCAGACACTCACAGCAGAGTATTAACCTTGAGCAAAGGGAAAGGGAGGGGATTGCAATAACGCACGCATAATTTACTTGCTGCGCGCCTGGTCTCTGCTGCTCGTAGTGTACGGATGTCGTGCGCTGAGAGTCACTAGGGAGTCAGTTCTAGAGCGCCCTCTTCAACTGGCTTCTCCCGTGTTCTCAACCAATCTGCACGAACACCGTCCAAAGTTAGGCTCTGCTAATTTCAGCGCACAACTTCCATACTTATCTCCTCTCGTAGACCGAACCGATGCGCGCTCCAAGCCTCGTCCCCAGGCCCTTCGCGTTAATTGCGGGGGATTAATTATCTCGGGCGGCCTGGGGACGAGGCTAGGATCCTCCGTAGTAGTAGATCGCGCCGGCCTTTGGCAAAGGTGCGTTGTTATACGCTGTCTTCAGTTCAGCACACAGCGTCAGCAATTTTTCTAGTTGCGAGTGCACAGCACTTTGCATGCAGTCGAATATATTAAGTATATCCGGGCTTAGAGGGTGAGTTGATTACCGCATTAGGTGCAAATGTCCAGAACGAACGGTGACTGCTGCAGTGTGGAGTACAGCTGACGCGACAATAAGGTTGCGCTCTGCTTTCGCTGATCTAATCATGAATGTACGTGTTAAGAGCTAATGGCGCTGGATTAGACTGGCTTTATATAAACAAGATACTATTTTTCCTGTTGCCACAGGAAGAGATGAATGGGTTTACACGGGCTCCTTATCTTGAAGTGACCAGTCAATGGCATAATTATTACCATTGGTCTTGCATCAGAATCCCTATTAATTTTCATAACAAACTCATTATTAATTTTTTTATTCAAATGAATTTCATTGCCTACTAACAAAATTCATTGCCCATGCACACACTTATTGAGTGATATGCTATTATGTGTGTATGCACCTAATAATGAGCACTGCTACCTGTGTATGTCAATTTCCGAGCAGATCCACATTACCTGCTCATTTCTTTCCCACAATCCCACAGAAACACACAATGGCAGAGGAACAGCTTCCACTGACTGATCCCTACTTTGCAACGGAAGATGAAAGCAATATCGCAAACAACACTGACAACCAGGTTATCCACGAGGAGAGGAGTGAGGTGGTGTGCGGTGGGATGGGACAGAGGAGGACACAGGGTATACCTCACCAGACAAGTGAGACAAGCCAAAGCGGCAGTGAGACAGGGAGCTACTTTGGAGCAATCCATACAAATGAAAACACCACAAACCACTCACTCCCACACACCCAACTACTGCCACCACTGATAACAACAACATTCGACACACCGGTGATTATTGGCACCACCTCACATTTCTCTTGTGAACACCTCATCGAGGAAAAGGTGGATTGCATATATGAGAGAACAGTGCCAGTGGAGGCTGTGGGAGATCCCCCACCCACACAGCAATTAGTTTCAGGAATGATGACCTGAGCACATTGTGCTGCATGTAGTAGCACAACTCAAATGAATTAAACTTGTATGTTTCCACTGACACTGTTGTAATGTGGTGCTTGTACAGTGTACCTTTATACACACATACCACACTACAGTATAATGTTGTTTTATATGCATTTTGTATAGTTCATTGGCAGTGCATAGCTTTCCACAAGTCCACAAGTCTACAAGTCTTGTGGAAAGCTATTGATAAGAACTGCTGGAGATACTTCTCCCAGATTAAACTGAACCAACGTATGTATGTATGTATTGTCAGTGACAACACTATATTACAACAGCTCATCACGTATGCTTGCATGTATACAGTAAAGTCACTTCAGTGGAGTGTACACAGGTGATGATCAACACATGCGCCCATACCCTTGTAATAACTAAATTCATTAATCAGCCCAAATATATCCATACCAACCAGGGGGTGTGCTATGCCTTGTCATAATAACTAAATTCATGATCAATAACTAAATTCATTGATCAGTACATGCATAAGCTCACAGCACACTTAAGGCTGCGGTCACACTACGGTAGAAATGACGGCGACGGTGACGGTAGAAAACGAAACCGTTCACACCTATCCGTAGTAAATGAAGGAAAAATGGCTACCGTGGATATTGTGCTCATGTGGATCAACCTTTTCTCGCTAGCGCAGCCGTCTAGCGCCTACCGCACTCGAAGAATTCGTCTTCGCAGACTCTCCTACAACGTTTTGGACCAGCGCCGTCCACCCAGCAGCCGTGGATCATTGTCGCGTCTGCTTTCTTGGTCGTCGCTCTTGGTTCTGCCTCCCTTTCAGGACATGGTTCGCTCTCTTCGAGCATAGTGTACTGTGAGCTGATGAGCACACCCAACAAACCAGTATGTGGCTTTTTACCTCACACTTCTCTTGTGAATGTGTTATTGAAGACGTACAAAACATGCCAAATAGTGAGCTACCAATAGAGGCTGAGGGAAATTCCCTACCCACACAGCACATCCTGCCAGGAAGGGTAACTACACAGAACTGAATAAATTTAGTTATTCCACTACACTGTAGTATGCATGGTCGTGTTGCAAACTATACCAACATTGTGTGACAAGACATAATATGTATGAATGCACATAACTATTCTGCACGTATGTTACCAATGGCAATAATCCTACACCAGGTGTATGAGATGTATGTACAAAGACTGAGCGGACACATAACACTGACAATCAAAAGGAGGCAGGAGGTAACGTGTACTAGTGTGTTAGTGGTGTATTAGTAATGTAGTAGCAACATAGCTCGAGGAAGACATCCTAGTCTTCTATGAAGTATGTTCACAGCCCCTTTACGCAGCTGCTTCATACTTTACTCTAGAGAGGATCTGGAAAACAAAAAGGTCACAAGTACAAATAAGAAGCCATATATAGACATGTATGATTAGTAGTGTGTAATGTACCTATATCTGCACATCATCCGGTGTGAAGCTGTGTGCGAATGACCTATGTGCATTGTGTGTATTGACTATTTGTGTGGCTGTGTAAGTTCATACAACCATAAACAGCTGAAAGTTACACTTTTATGCAACTTTGCAACTTTGCAATACACTTTCCTCAAAATACCTCAACCCATTAACTGCCACCCACTCACTTGAGCTAAAATAAGTTGCATTTTCAACCAAGATCACACAGATAAACACAAGGCTTCGTTATTATGTTTCATCTTTTTAGGCACCTAATCCTTCATTGCCATGTGCCTTTCCTCCTCATCACTGCTCTCCTCCTGATGGAGGAAAAGAAGGTACAACACACTCAATAGACATTCGGAAACACAAACATGCATTTAGTGTTGTCAACAATATCATGACCACAATGATAACAGCTGAAGACGATGACCATTATGTTTATGTGTATATACACACAATACACAAGCAGAATCTCTCATCCTTCCCACATGCTAGGTTACAGTTTATATCGAACCCATACAAGCAACAATGATGTCATTGAAGTTCCTCATGCACAATAGCCAAAACAGGTATACTTCAAACAGTTTAGTGCACACATGTGCTTGTGCTAGTACGTAATTCAATACCACACACATTATCACCCCAAAGCAGTGTTAGGTCAGTTAGGTGATATGAGGGCAAGGAAGAGACCATAACAGTGTGGAAATTGCCCGGATCATCCAGGTTCAGCCATTCAAGTTACCAGTTGGAGATTCGTGTGTCTACCAATAGTCAAATTCATACCATGCAAGGGGACAGAGTAATGGCACGTATTCATAATTTCAAATGGAGCCCACCTAAAATTTTCCAAGCTCAGTAGACTAATGTCTGGTTGCTTGAGTTTGTTATTGTAAGAGCTGTCAGTGTCTGCGTATGCTATGCATATTCCAAAGTTAAAAATGGTGATCAATTAACTGGCAGACCTTGTGGTAAGTAGTGGAGTTTCCAGGTTTGAAGCCAAAGCATGTTTGGCTTGGTAAATATAAGTGCCCAAAATTGACGCTTTCCCATACATTACATAGGCAAGGGGGCAAGGGTGCCCCCTTGCCTATGTAATGTATGCAGAAAACACAAGTTGTGAATGCTTGTATATTTACTAAGCCAAACGTGCTTTTGGCTTCAAACTTGGAAATTCCACTACTTACCACAAGGTCTACCAGTACTGAAAACATTGGATCACCAGCATGCTTGGAAAAGTTTAGGTGGACTCTATTTGGAATTATGAATACCTGCCATTAACACTCAATGGATAACCTCCAGTCTGCTATCCACCCTATGTAACCCACAAGTCACAAATGTCTTTCCCGTCACCCACAGGGCAAACGAGGTTAAGAAGAGGGTGGCTAGATAGTGCCAGAAAAGAAAGGCCTCCAGTTAATTCTAACAGAATATCAGGTTACAAGCTCAGAGTAGCAATGACACTTGCATCGGATTACCTGGTAAGCTGATAGTCATCAGCTGTTTGGCATTTGTTTGTTGACATTTGAACCGCAATGCTATGACAACTACAGTAAGTATGCACAGCTGACTAGCATGTGTTTGGAATAACATCCGAGCAGGGCCTGTCTTTCTGCTGCCTGAAAGCCTCAGTAAGTAGGATAGTCTCCCATAGGCAATTTTAATAATGTACTTTCCCAGAATTGCCCCCACTAGTAATCTTATATTTAACACCTACACACATATGTGTCTATGCACCATGGAATGACTTCCGAGCAAAGCCTGTTTTCTGCTGCCTGAAAGCATTAATAAGTAAGAAATTTCACAGTCTCCCATTGGCAATCATAATACTTCCTCACAAGTGCCCCCACAGGCACACTAGGTATTCAACGTTTACACCTACCTGGTCAGCACAGTCTCTTGGAAACAACCTTTCATGCACTTCATTCAGGGTACTCCCAGATCTGATACATCAAGGGGAAACACAATATGCATTAATCCACTAATGTCTTCTGATGATTCAGCTACATATTCACACCATTGTTGTTGTATTCTGAAGCAGGACATGACCACATTTCAAACAAAATACAATTGACCAAAGTAACCACACACTGTACGTCCCTATAGCTGCTAATGTCATTGAGGCCCATTGCTACAGGACTAACTATTGGAACAATAGGCACCTCTGAGTAGCTCACCTAGCACTGGTAAAAACTGGTATGCTGACATACTACGTACATACATGCACTATTAGATTCACTACATGGACGAACACATAGATGGACACATGCATATGCACAAATGCATGCTCACACATGGATGATGGACACACAGACACACACATGCACACACACACACACACACACACACACACACACGTGCACACGCACACACATGCACACGCACACACATGCACACACACACACACACACACACACACACACACACACACACACACACACACACACACACACACACACACACACACACAGGCTGTTGTGTTTGTTGCTGCATGAATAAAGCAGCTGCAAAGTGTCTCTGTTCCTGAGTAACAGATTAGCATTGTTGACTTAAAGCAAAATAAAAATGCACAGACTTATGCATAAAACACTGTTGAGGGTGTGTCATAAGAGGAATGGCAGCTGGTAAGGGGGGGGGGGGCACACCTGGCTGGCAACTGTCCTCCAAGCCTCATCTGTTTATGTGGGCTGCAGTCCACTACACACCATGCTCTTCCCCCAAAGACACACATCTGCACACTCACATCTACATGTACACACACCATACACCACACCCTACACAAAACACACTGATACTGCTATTAGTACTGCTTCAAGGACTGGTGGGCTGGCTTAACATAAAAGCACAGATACCACCAAGACACTATGCCTACAGGAACCAAACCTCTGGAGTTCCCCCCACTGCAAGGCAGCAGTGTGAAGACCACACCTCCAGAGCAAAAATTCATAGCCTTGGGCAAGCACAAGGTCAGGCAAGCATGTAAACTGTGAAGTAAATAATTACACAACAATTCTATCAACAGCAAAATAAGATGTCTTGTATTTAGCCACTGAAAGAGTACAAAAAGAGACATTTCACTCTACTTCCTTTAGGAGGTCACAATTTGTGGGATCTTTGCCCTCAATCAAAGTACAAACCCATACCAGCTTCAAGAAGCTCCCTCCCCCCAGATGTCTGATTGCCATTTCACTGGCTCACCTGCGTACAACAAGTCAGTACGGAACGATGACAAGGTTCCACTAACCTGAACGGGCGGGCTGCTAACTGCTGCCACTTATCAACCTGGTACTGTGCTAATATTATGTAAGATGAACAGTTGCTGTAACCGTGTTAAGTCTATTGAAAGTCACGACTTGGAAGAAGAAAGGGAAAATTGGCACCAACTGGCAGCCGGCTGGAACCCAGGACAACGTATGCCCTAACACGGGGTTTCAGCAGCTCAAGCCAACCAACCACGCCGGAACAATTCGCCCTTTCTCTCCTTAAAGGCTAGATCCGAACGATGGAATGGTTCAACTAACCTTTGCAGGTGTGCCGCTAACTGCTGCCACTTAGCACCTGTGTACAACAAGTCAGTAAGGAACAATGACAAGGTTCCACTAACCTGAACGGGCGGGCTGCTAGTTCTTCAATAGAATACAGAATGTTTCGATCCGTGGATCTTCATCAGCTGTATCCCAACTGCTACCGCCACTCCTATTCCAAGGCCTGTCTCGTAATAGATAGTCACTATCCATAACAGCCTGGATTATGACAGAGTACCACCCATTGCGATTATAGTAATCAGTATGGTTGAGGAGAGGTGGTTGTACTGGAATGTGGCTGCCACTATAGTACTATTCCTTGCTGCTATTGATTTCTATAGGAATGTGATGTCTCATTTGTACATACAATGGCATATGTTCACAGTTGAGTGACAAACAGCACAGACATTATAGAAGTTTAGCACAGCATGTACCCCATAAATACTGTGGTATCCAGAGACTACTGTAACTGCCTCAGTAGTGCCTTCAATGTTTGGCATTGTGCTATGATAGCAGTAGCGATGAGATGATGTTGATGTAAGCATGAGAATTGCTTAAATACTTTTGAGAGCAGGGGATTTGCTCTGGGAGAAAACAAGAGGAGTAAAGCAGGCAGTGATTACCAATTTAAAGCAGGTGACATACATGTCATTTCATTCTACCTTATTGCAAGTTGCCTTCATCCCCAATTTGCACCATGGCATGGGAGGATCAAGCGATTTGTAGAACCACATAAAGGAATTCATAAACTGAGAAATTCCAGTGTGAGAAAATCACCATTTTCGGGTTCCACATAGCTACAGTAGTGACGTCACAGCGCGCTTCCTATAAAAGGGGCAGTTCGCTCCGCAGCTCACTGATAAACGTACCAGGAGAGATACGGCAGCTTTTGCTTGACACTCGCAGTAAAGTAAGGTGAGTAGACGGAAGAGAATAGAGCTAGTGCCTACACGATTAACTTACCCTCTGGTATAGGTGGCGCGCGCTGAGAATCACCAGTCATCGAACTGTTAACATATGCTTCGCGGGACGAACAGTTCTACAGCGCCCTCACTAACGTTGGCTGCCAGTTTCTTTAGCTGCTTTCTTCCACAATCTCAACTGACCAGCACGAAAGCCGCAAAGTAGCCTCTACTAACTTTAGCGCGTAACTATCTTTTACTAGTCTTAACCATGCATATGAATGCGCACTGCAAGCCCCCAGCGGGTGACCTTCCATCCCAATAGATTCTGCTGGTCTTTGGCAAAGGTAAGCTATTATACGCTGCAATCAGCTCGGTTCACGGCGTGTCCAGCGAGCGATTTTAGAAGCAGTTTTCTCTTTGCAAGTACAAGTTCAGGGGTGAGTAGATGAAGCGCTGCACGAGCGGCAACTTGTGATTGTTTCGGTGTCGAGTACATCTGACCTTAGGGCCAAAATACTCCAATTCATGGCTCACCTGTGTGTGTGTGTGTGTGTGTGTGTGTGTGTGTGTGTGTGTGTGTGTGTGTGTGTGTGAATCCATGATCAGTAAGAGGAGTGGGCATAGGGTGTCACCTCCACAGATTGGACAAATGGAGTTGGAGCATGGTGGGATATTATGGCTGGGTTGACAGATGCATCATTCTGTGTCACTTTGTTCTTATGGCATCCATATTCTTTAGGCATAGTCAGTGTAATTTTGCTGTTATTCAAATTAATGCTAGCAATCAAACATGCAGTTAAACAACTTGAACGTTGCTTGTAGGTGGGTGATTCTCACTAGCTAAACCTGCCAGTGAATGCAAAAAGGTTTTGAAACCAGTTTACCTGCAGCAAAGCCTGTCTGCACTGCTCATCCATCTTACCACCATTCTGTAACTTCTGTTGTGTATTGCCTGCTTAGCATACAGGCAGTATTGTGTGTATGTTGCACAGTTACAAACATTTGTCATGAAGAGCTAAAGTAGGAACACTAAGCACACTTAAATCACCTATTTCTACTCATCAGAACAATGTCATTGTGTATGCATGGTATACCCAATTGGCAATTACCATAAAACGGAGCTCTGTCACCTACTAATTATGTCACACTCCAAAAATCCCCCTTTCTGCACACTCTAGAGTGACAATACCTATCCTCCCTATACGGGTACACACAATGGCAGAGCACCGGCTTCCTCTTACGGCTTCCTACTTTGCAACAGAAGATAATGCCAACATTCTAAACAATATTAACGACCAAACATTTACCACATTTACTGGCCCACTCCGTTCAGTAGTCCAAGCAAGGCCTTGTCTGCAGGCAGATCAACTCGAGTTGAGCACACCTCACATGCCACGTTGGAGGAGGGATGATGGAGAAATGTTGTGTGTGCTTCTCAATCCAAGTCCCATTAACACAGCTCCCAACACACGACACCTCCTCCCCCACACACTAATGAGGGAGCAGAGGAGGGTCCTCCTGAAGGACATGCTCCCTCTACCCACACAGGAAACTACACTTCAGGGAGGTGGTCTAGACCTGCTAGTCTGTCCACCACTACCAAGGATATTACAAATGCAGACAGTGTGTGGCAGACATCCTACAATTCCAGCTAACTATGAGGAGGGAGTGAGGTGGTGTGTGGTGGTATCAGATGGAGGAGGACAGCTCAAAGCACACCTCTCCAAACAAGCAGCACAACCGAACTTGACAGTGAGGTGGGGACCAACAACATAGGACCAATCACATATCATCACCTCCTGCAGCCACTGCAGTCACTAACACAGCTAATGACCACAATCAACAAACCAGTGGCTTCTACCTCACACTTCTACGAGTGCGTCATTGATGAAGTGGAAAACATGCCAAATAGTGAGCTACCAAGAGAGGCTGAGGGGAATCCCCCACCTACACAGCAATTTGTGTCAGGAAGAATGACTTGACCGTGTACACAGAACAGAATGAACTTACTGGACACTATACACCACTAACACTGTAGTATGGTATTGGTACAGCATGAACCACACCAAATATTGTGTGACAATATATGCACATTTGTATGCACAAACAGAGCATGAATGTTGTTCAAATTTGTACATTTTATATTGTCTCTTGTCACGATGACAATACTACTACACCAGATACATGAGATACACTTGAATGGACAGCACAGTGCAGTGCATGTACAATGGTGCCGGGCACTAGAGGAGGGAGGCAGGAATGTGTGTTAGTACATGGTGATGTTTAGACATATGTAATGAACTGCAGTATATAATGCATGAGTGACTGGGAGGACACAGCCTGGTCCTCAACAAAGAGACAAAGACCTTAGGGCCCAAAGGTATTGCTATGCCCATGCCTACTTCAGCCTCTGAAGGGGCTGTGAAAGGGTGCAGACTATTAGAGGGAGGGAGGAGGTAATGCATGTTAGAGCATGGTGATGTTTAGTGATGTGTAATGGGCTGAGGTACGTATATAGTGTGAGGAAAACATCCTAGTCATTAACATATTAAGTTCACACTTCACAGCCCCTTTAGTAGGCTGGTATACGTACTCTAGACAGACATGTGGAAACAAATAGCTCATGAACCTATGTCTGCATATCATCCAGGGTGATGGCTGCATGTGTCCAGTGTGCATTGACTATCAGTGTGGCTGTGTATGTTTGTACAGCCATACACTCAAAGCAAATGAGAGTTTTACTTTCATGCAACACACTTCTCTCAAAGTGCCTGAACCCATAAAATTCAAGTGCCCACCCCACTCACTTGAGCTAAGTTGCATTTCCGACAAAGATCATATGAACAAACAAAAGGCGTCTAATATGTTTTGTCTCTTCCTTTGCAGTATCGTTCCTTAATCACTGCTCTCCTGCTAGAAGGAGGAAAAGAAGGTATAATAAGTTCAATGCACATTTGGAAATACAAACATGTATTCGTTGTTGACATTCATTGTTATCACTGTGACCTTACTATGATGCTGTATGGTGTTGCTGTTATCCATTGAGACCAAATCATGGGGTGTCCGTATTCACTGGACTGGACTACTGGACTCCTGAAATTATATGCAAATGATATGCTTACTAGCTTTTGTGATGTCACAATCAATGTCCGCCATCTTGTTTGCGGAAACATCGTCCAGTCCAGTGAATACAGACACCCCAAATCATGGTCATGATGATAACAGCTGAAGACGATGACCATCATGTGTACACACAATACAAGAATAATCTCTCTCTTTCCTCCTCCTCCATCCCAATTAGCCAAGCTGTGCCACACACCAGGCATACAGTTTGTAGTGAAACCATACAAGGACACCCCAATGACATCATTGAAATTCCTCACAATAGCCAAACTGGGTATACTTCAAACAGCTGGTGCACGTGTGCTTGTGCTGGTAATTCAATACCACACACTTAAACTCGTTATCACCCCAAAGCACAGTGTTACTGTAGGTCAGAGTGGTAATATGAGAAAGACCATGAGAGTATGGAAATTGCCCTGATTATCCTGGTGCAGCAAATCAAGTTACCAGTCGGAGATTGCGTGTCTACTAATACTCAAATGCTACATTCATACCATGCATGCAAAGAGGCAGAGTAATTAACACCCAATGGATACCCTCCAGTCTGCTGTTCACCCCATGTAACCCACGAGCTGCAAAGCTCTTTCTTGTCACCCACAGGACAAACGAGGTGAGGAAGAGGATGGCTAGATAGCGCCAGAACTGAGAAACTTCCTTTTGATTCTAACAGAATATCAGGTTACAAGCTCAGAATAGCAATGGCACATGCATCGGATTACATGGTAACCTGATAGCCATCTACTGTTTGACATAGTGACTCGTGAACTGCAATGCTATGGCAACTACAGTAAGTGTGTACAGCTGAATAGCATGTGTTTGGAATAACATCTGAGCAGGGCCTACATTGCTCCCACTAGTATTCTTATATTTAAACACCTACGCACACACATGTGTCTATGCACCATGGTACATATGTATTGGGCATGAGTGAATGTGAAAATTCAACATTTGAACATTTGTTAGAAGAGCAAACAGTACAAATTGTTTTAATTACGAAATGATATGATTTGCATAAGCACAGATGAGAGATTACTAATATAACAAATAGGGGAAAATAGAAATAAATTACACATCTAA
>OZ025869.1:14564418-14596918 GCA_964019415.1 Ianthella basta | reverse complement strand
TGAAGTGGGTAAAAGGCTACTTCCAAGAGACAGCACTGACCACTCCAGCATGCACACGTACACATTGCAGGACACTCTATTACATGTATAAATGTGCACACACACACACACACACACACACACACACACACACACACACACACACACACACACACACGCACACACAGTGGCAAACAGTGACACAAAGATCCATAGTAAAGCTACTAACCAAGACAGTGCACAAGGTACTGTGAAATGTGCTGCCTGCAGTACACAGTGACTAGTTGGCTGATGGTTTATTACTGTAACTACAAATGCCAGCTAAGCAAATTCATTACTTAATGATATTCATTGCCTTAAGTCCGCCAGCCTGCGCTAGCTACAACATAATCGTCCTAGCACGAGAACGGCCATTTTTTTCTGGAAATGATTATAAAAGGCGTCATTAGGTGGGTCTGCAGTAACCCTAACCCTGCGGATCCACGGTACGTATTTGAAGCTACCAAGTCAAATTCTGCCCCTGCCTCCTCCTCACTCAAGAGCAGGTAGTGAACCAGCTTTAAGAGTCGGCCAAACGCGCGAATCATTCTTTGAGCTTGAAGAACAGCTCTCTGCCGCTACTAGTAGCAGTTCAGGAACAAGGTGAGCAGAGGGGAAGGAAAGAGGGGAGCATGTGCGATGTAGTACGCGATCTCCGTTTGCCCACAGCGCCCGACGTTCGCGCCAAAAAAAAGCTAGGCCAGAAGTAGTCCGCGAGCATGTAGCCAGCTGCAGCGAACGTCCCGAGGGAGGCTACCAACTTGCGGCCAGTCACCGACCTGCGCCGCCAGTTCGTCCTGTGTACTGCACTGCTCTGTGCCGAATTTGAGCGAAGTTCCATTGCTCGCGCGCTCCCAGCTACACCAGACCGGCTTCCTCCTTCGCAGTGCATGGACTCTCCTGGCTCTGGACAAATGTGTAGTCTGTAGCTGGTGTCGACATAATGCTTTCGGCCCTAAACGCAGGGCCGACAGACGCGAACGACTCTATATAGAACATGTTGAGCAGAGAAGTGGGCATTGCCACGTTTCTTTCGGCCCGACAGACGGCGGTTCTGCAGCTAACACGAGCGAGTGCCCGCACCTTGCAGTCAGACAAGTCCAGTGCAGCACACAATGTGCTTGGGAAGAAATGTAAGACTGCCCCTCTAAGTACTGCAACTGAGAGGACTGCACTCAGAGACAAGCTTGTCCAGTCAGTAATTGCCTCCTCCCGTACCATCTATCTGACTCACAAGAACTGCTAAGTGACCTAGCCAGCTGTTCTATACATGTCACATGTCTGTACACTCGCCTTGTTCCTATCATCATCGCCTATGTTTCCATACCTGTGTATGTAACCACTCACTTTAACCACATATTCATACACTTTTGATTAATGTCCTGTATACACACACGCATACAATGTCATACAATCACATGCCTTGCCAGGTTATTCCTTGATATGCATTTCCTTAGTGACTTTGCTTCTCTGTCGAGCATCTAGTATTGCAGACATCTTGGCTAGTAGCTATTATAGCAGGAGGGAGTTTAGTGAGTATGGTTCTTCTGTGTGGCAATCTCTGGTATTCTCCCACATTCCAATGAAAAGCGTCGCCAAGTAAAGCAGTTCTGGCCTCAATTCAGGCAAACGAGCAGCTATAACAAATGCGTTCTGGTAATCTCAGATCTGTCTCTATCCTTGCTAACCACAGGTCAGCCCACCGGCGTGCAGTGGATTGTATACGAGTACAAAGATATGCTCAAAGAGTAGTTCTGTCAGGTAAGCTTTAAACTCTAACTTGATCATAAAGGCACTGAGTTGCAAGTAGCGACTAGTGAACATCTTCACATGAAAATTACTCAATTATAATATTGTTGCACTATTGCCAGTACAAGTCGGAGCAAATTACAGCCACCAGCAATAATACGACGGAGACACCTTAACAATGACAATGCAGTTCATGGCAGGTTGTCATGGACCCACTCACATCTGCATACTACACCTGTCTTAGAGATCAAACACAGCCCTCTGCTTGTAGTTTGCAAAGTTGAAACGTGGAAAGCTTAATTTATAACCTTACATTGCCAAGGACAATGTAAATTGGTGGTTCCCCACAGAACGAGACATGCATCTCCTTTCAATTTTAAATAAACCCTTCCTGTTGTCCGGCATACACTTTACAGCAACACATTATGATTTACAGATGCACTCAATGTACAGTCCTTCCTCCTTCTCCCCAGATACAATGGCACAACCACCTCTGACAGACTCTTTATTCTCAACAGAGAATGAGAACAACATTACAGTGACCCAGGAAGACGCAAGACCCCACCCAGAGACAGACCAGCTTGTTTCCAGCACACCTCACATGCCACGTTGGAGGAGGGATGATGGAGAAATGTTGTGTGTGCTTCTTGCTCCAAGTCCCATTGACACAGCTCCCAACACACAACACCTCCTCCCCCACACACTAACGAGGGAGCAGAGGAGGGTCCTCCTGGAGGACATGCTCCCTCTCCCCTCACAGGACACTACACACCAGGGAGGTGGTCTAGACCTGCTAGTCTGTCCATCACTACCGAGGCCATGTGGAGTGCAAATATTGTCTGGTACAGTGCAACGGAGTCTTGCAAGGAATGAGGAGTGGGCTGAGGTGGTGTGTGTTGATGGAGGAGGTGAGAGGACTAACCGAAACATGCTCCGTCACACAAGCAACACAACTGAACCCAGCAGTGAAGTGGAGATCAGCTTTGGGGTAATGGACATTTCTGAACACAGGCCACACTACTACATACCACCACAACAGGTGCAGCTACCACTGGAGACAGCTCAGACACATAACAGCAGTGGCACATTAGAAGATGATGAATTTGAGTGTAACACAGTTGCTGAAAAGAGCCCCACTCCAGCTACACAGCGATTTGTGTCAGGACGGACAGTAACAGACATGTGATTAGCACAGAACTACCCATATCTTCACACCAAATATGGGAAAAGCACTAAAAACTGACACACAATCTCACAGTCCTCAGCAGATGTGTGTGAATTCACAACTCAACCGTGTGACACCTAATCAAACCCAAAACCTCTTATCCCATTGTGAGTACAATATTTGCCACAGTAACAACTTTGTCACACAATGTTTGTCACAGTAACAACTTTGTCACACAATATTTGCCACAGTAACAACTTTGTCACACAATGTTTGTCACAGTAACAACTTAGTCACACAAATGTTTGTCACAGTCACAACTCATCATCCAATGTTTGTTACAGTAACAACTTCGTCACACAAATGTTTGTCACAGTAACAACTTTGTCACACAATGTTTGTCACAGTAACAACTTCATCACACAATGTTTCTCACAGTAACAACTTCATCACACAATGTTTGTCACAGTAATTACTTTGTCACACAATGTTTGTCACAGTATTATTATCATTAAATAATTATTTCTTGGTCTTGCTTCATTATCGCTGCCCTTTATTAGGAACTCCTTTGTGTGTAGATACTAAATCTACCACTGTATACCTCAATGCCAACTATCTAGATTTTAAAGCCTCATTCATCAATTCGATGAAAGTAATTGATGTGGGTTAACTAGATTGATGGCCTGCTACAAAACCAGACAGTGGTATAATTTGGGTAGGCCCAAGTAAGTCCCACAATTATCAGCGGATATACTGCATTCAGTAATGCTTGTGTGTAGTGTCATACAGCAATAGGCCAAATTCACTCTGCACACCAGCGAGTGGGGGAGTAGCAAAAGTAGCTAGGTCATGTCTGGGAAGGGTCTGGTTGGGGCTACAGTATCCATGTAAACTGCAGTCGTATTGTTGTCAGCTTTACAAAAGCTGGTGCAGCTGCACAGGGATCTAAATTAAGTTCTTTCTTAGTACTGGTCGCCGGCAGCCATTTTTAATTGTTATATTATGATTGTGCAGTAACAAATAAAAGCTCTGAGCCTCCCTCATAGGTTGGGCTAGATCTGCCACTGCTACAGGGAGGCAATGGAGAGCAAGACGCTGAGCCTGTACAGCCCTCCATTCTACACGAGCCCACGTGGTATCAAATGTGCATCCGTACCTACTTGTACGGAGATGGCACTGGTAAAGGGTCACACATCTCAGTGTTCTTTGTTGTGATGAAGTCAGAGCACGATCAACTCCTTTCACGGCCATTTAAGCAGAAAGTCACCATCTCCCTGTTGAATCAGGATACATCGGCTGAGGAGTTCTCTCACACCATTGAGACCTACCTTCCTGATCTAAGCAGCTCATCATTTCAGAAGCCTGCTCTGAAATGAATGTGGTATCAGGCTTTCCAAAGTTTGTGAAGAAATCTGTTCTTAAGGATACATGGTTTGTGAAAGATGACACCATGTACCAGCATGTGAGGGTGGATTGTAATGGTCTTGTTTCAGGATAAGTACTGATTTGAATGTTACTAATTAATTGACAATGACTGAACCCAGTCGTTGTGTATTAATATATGTATGTATGTATGTAGGTATCTCAATGGATAGCAAGGTGCAATGCACACACATTACTGAAGTGGTAACATGTAAGAGGACACAGCTGTAATGGAACTACTGAGTACCCAAACTCGACACCATTCACTTAGCAGGTGACAAGATGAAAAGTGCCTCATTAGTACTTGCAGGGAAGCCACCCCTAAGCAGATGTGCACATCCATAATTCCTACTTACAGTATCCAACAAGTACTTACGTATGTATGTATTCCTGTATCACTCCAGAACAATACACACTGACAGTACTACACAGACTTGCACACAGCCATACACAGAACACTTACAAGTGCCAGAAATGATATCACTACACTGCCCTATAAGGACAGACACAATCGTATTCGTATGCATGTACTTACAAGTGCCAGAAATGATATCACTACACTGCCCTATAAGGACAGACACAATCGTATTCGTATGCATGTAGCTAGGCAACGTGAAAGTGTATGAAAGGAAGTAAAAGTAACGAATTCTTTCAAACATCCCAGTTGAAGCACAAGTACATACATTTGTATGCCCAATTGAACAGGAGAAACTATGCAAAAACAGTGAAAGTCACAGCCTGCTCTACTTCCCCATCATCACTCACTGTACTTAATCACATTGCACTATATGTCTACCTGTGTGGGTGGGTACACGCATGTACAGTGCATTTGTGTGTGTGGGTACTGAATAGTGAATAAATCCACTTGGTAGTCAATACCGCTCATTTATTTTCCTGGTCAACACACACACTTCCACCCAGCTCTCTCACCTGCATGCACTGCAAACAGTATCCCCACTGCTACTGCCACTCCTATCCCAAGAGTACCTCCAATGATGGAGAAGAGGAGACCAAACTCATTGATGGGGAAGTAAGGTGGGTTGTGACGGTAAGCCTGGAGGGGAGGGAGAGGAGGTACAACACACTCAACAGACAGGTGGAAACACAGACATGCATTTGGTGTGCACATTGTTGACTGACTCTGTCAGTGCTGTCACAGTGGTCACCATGATGACAGGAAGAACAACATGTGATGTAGAACAAGAGCCTACAAGTTTGATGATAAATTGACAAGTCACATAATCCATGTACTAGTACATTGTGTGTGTATACACAAGTGTACAAAGCAGCTATGTACAGTATGGCTGTATGTCAAGTGTAGCTCCATCACCAGTAAAACAACACTCATGAGTCACACCACAGTGTGTGTGTGTGTGTGTGCGTGTGTATGTGTGTGTGTGTGTGTGTGTGTGTGTGTGTGTGTGTGTGTGTGTGTGTGTGTGTGTGTGTGTGTGTGTGTGTGTGTGTGTGTGTGTGTGTGTGTGTGTGTGTGTGTGTGTGTGTGTGTGTGTGTGTGTGTGTGTGTGTGTGTGTGTGTGTGTGTGTGTGTGTGTGTGTGTGTGTGTGTGTGTGTGTGTGTGTGTGTGTGTGTGTGTGTGTGTGTGTGTGTGTGTGTGTGTGTGTGTGTGTGTGTGTGTGTGTGTGTGTGTGTGTGTGTGTGTGTGTGTGTGTGTGTGTGTGTGTGTGTGTGTGTGAACATGCGTCATAGTGGTAGTGGTGGTTGCTGTGGTAACATACATGAAAGGCGCCTGGGGCTAAGTACAAGTAGATACACACACTGGAAGTGCTAGGAATGCACTCGCCCCCACAATCCTACTTTGGAATGCAGTGGTTACTAGGGGTCAACGAGGTGAAACCTTACACATTCAAGAGCCGCCCCACATTCCCAATGTGTAACCAATACAAATATGTGACACATGCTTAATATAAATAGTAAACAAACAGTGCCTCCCACACATTCAAGCTTTAAAGAGCTGTGTAGAGGATACCATGTCATCCAATACAAGTACACAGTGCAAACAGACCATATACAAACGCGCACCAAGCAAACACACCTTCAGACAAGACTCTATCACCGTAAAACCACTTGCTCTTTCACCATGAAATTATGACACGGTTGCCAGGGGCAACTGGTATCCTCTCCCCTTCCATTAGGTCACACGGTCCAGACAGACACGTCCACACACCAAACTTGAACACACAAGAAGCCCCACTGTATGCAGTTTTGATGGTGGCCTCATACTGTGTGGAGAGGAGAGGGGAAGAGGGAGGAGAGGGGGAGAGGCGAAAGAACACCGTCACAAAACCATATGCATGTTCATAGCACATAAGTCAACTACAGGTGCCCAAAGGAATGTATGGGCTATCGATAAAGGCTCAAAGTCCTTGATCAGCCTCTAATACGGAAGCTGAAACTGGACATCTTAAGTAATAGCAGGCTATTAGCAGCTAACGAAGGCCTTTCAGGCGGAAACCTCCTGTATCTAATTCACTGCTTGCTATGTCATTTGCAATTTCTCTTTTACAAGATTACCCCCTACATAACAATGAGCCTTTACAAATAGTATTGACAACTATCAGTGGCATATATTCAACAAGCACAACATACATACAAAAAGGACTACATGTAATTAAGCATGAAATGTGTGTGTATACACAGAGACATAGACACATCTGCCACACCCGCACAGACACACACACACACACACAAAAGCAACATACACATATAGCACATACACACACGCTAACAGACAATGCATACACACACACAAACACCCACCCACACATGCGTGCGCGCACACACACATGTACATCCATACATGCATGCACACACACCAACACACATACACACCCACCCACCCACCCACCCACCCACACACACACACACACACACACACACACACACACACACGCACACACACCATTCTAGCCCTCTTCTCCTTCTTCTGCTGTATCTGTTCCAATGTAAAGTCATATTTGGAGCATCCCTCTCTCACAGGGTAGTCTATGCCATCGCCAGCAGGATGACCTGAGAGATTGATTACCTGCAACGGAGACATATACGTAGACAGGAAGATGACGAATGCATTCAGCAGAATTGACAAGAAAAGCCAAAGAGATGAAACCAAATATGACAGAAATGATAAGAGATGGTACAAACTTATGTAATGGTAGCCACATGACAGAAGTGGGCAAGGGATGACAACGGAAGTTAAAGGACTGCCTTATTTGGGTATAACACATGTCAAGTGACAAGTGAGTATTATAGAAACTCCCCAATAGGTACTACCAAGAGAGAAACACTCTAAACCAGAATCTACAAGCTTTGCACCAGCAGTATTCATGGCCAGCATCAGAGGTGTGACTGTTCCTCAGCAACACCTACATAGGCTCACTCCATAACAATTGAGTTATTGTCAGTGGCCCAATGGCCCATTATCAACAGATGCACCATGCACACTATAGATACACACTATACTATAGGTACAGACACAACACAGCCACATGTACATGATGTCTACTTACTTGCAAAACATGAGTGGCATGACTATGTACATGAAGTACGCATGTGGGACCATGAAAGCTAAGAATGCTGACTCAGCACTACCATCAGCATGTACACAACATTCCACAGGGACATTGTGTACATACGTACGCAGGGCTCTGGGCAGTACAGTACACTTAGCTCTCATAGACAGGGAGTGTTCACTCACACTGCAATCCTCACATCCTGAAATAACACCAAATATATTTCATATGTATGTACTAGAATTGGCCAAATTACATACTCATGCTTATAATTATTATGTATAATAGTAGCACACTTCCTACAATGCTGCAAGAATTAGCAGTAACACACTATGGGCCATGCATGCATGTATGTATGTATGTAGCCATATGAACATACATGTACAATCATACATGTACATACACTGTACATGGACATACATGTACATATATGTACATACATGTACTTATGTACATACATGTACATATATGTACATACATATATATACTAATAAATATATTCATACATAGTGCCAAAGGTGTTTGATTCAACACACTGGCACAGTGCAGCTGTACAATTGTTCTAACAAAGCTTAATTGGAATTGTCACCATTTCGACTACTTCACTGTGTTCAGTATGCCCGTGTATGATTGCAGGCTAGAAAAAGACACAAGGTGTGCACATGTGGTTGTCCCCCTCATTGCGTAAGACACTACAAATTCAGGACACTTCTCTCATGAGGACAGTGACTGTGTACCAGCTGCATTAGGATATGCACACACTGCCTCTGAGACACGCACCTCTCTAATGGGGACAGTGCATGCCTACTGATTCAGTTACATAGAGATGTGTACAAAACTACGTACCTCTGAAATAAGGACACCTTTCTAATGAGGACAGCACCTACTGTCCCAACTACATAGAGATGTGTACAAAACTACCTCTGAAATAAGGACACCTCTCTAATGGGGACAGTGCCTACTGTCCCAACTACATAGAGATGCATACAAAACTACCTCTGAAATAAGGACACCTCTCTAATGGGGACAGTGCCTACTGTCCCAACTACATAGAGATGTGTACAAAACTACCTCTGAAATAAGGACACCTCTCTAATGGGGACAGTGCCTACTGTCCCAGCTACATAGAGATGCGTACAAAACTACCTCTGAAATAAGGACACCTCTCTAATGGGGACAGTGCCTACTATCCCAGCTACATAGAGATGTGTACAAAACTACCTCTGAAATAAGGACACCTCTCTAATGGGGACAGTGCCTACTGTCCCAGCTACATAGAGATGCGTACGAAACTACCTCTGAAATAAGGACACCTCTCTAATGGGGACAGTGCCTACTATCCCAGCTACATAGAGATGTGTACAAAACTACCTCTGAAATAAGGACACCTCTCTAATGGGGACAGTGCCTACTATCCCAGCTACAGAGATGCATACAAAACTACCTCTGAAATAAGGACACCTCTCTAATGGGGACAGTGCCTACTGTCCCAGCTACATAGAGATGTGTACAAAACTACCTCTGAAATAAGGACACCTCTCTAATGGGGGCAGTGCCTACTGTCCCAGCTACATAGAGATGTGTACAAAACTACCTCTGAAATAAGGACACCTCTCTAATGAGACATATGGGTCTGTGCCAGACTGTCCCAAAGGTTTCCGGAGTAGACACATAGCACTTTATACAGTACAGTGGAACCCCGCCTTGCGGACACCCCTGAAAAGCAGACACCTCGATTATGCGGACACTTTCTTAAGTCCCAGCGATTGGCCCTATTCTACCTGTATAAACTATCCTTTGAAATGCGGACACCCCGTTATTCCGTATTGCGGACAGTGCCCTGTGTACCGCCCTATACAACTCTGTATAAACCCCACCCAATAATCCGGACATTTCAATCAGCTGCCAGAAAATGGCCGCTCCCTGATTTGCACCGCTACCTCTGACAAGTGACAGGAACAGCACAGAAGTTGATGAGTGCCGCAAATCGTCTATACCATGGGGATTGATAGTGTCTTTAACATGCGAAAGTTCAGCGCGACCAGCTATCTTTTTCGTCTTCAGAAATGGTGCGTAAGTCGAGTACTCAAGCGAACCACCTCTACCTTTAGAAATTTGTCTTATTTTGATACTTTTTATGCATACTAGATGGTGGTTTTAACGTATGGGCTTATAAGCCGTACCTCTGAAATGTGGACACCCCTATAATCAGGACACTTCTCTTGTTCCGAAGGGTGTCCGCATTATAAGGGTTCCACTGTACATTCAATGCATATTCCTACCCACTTTGTGGCTATTTGGATGAGGCTGTTCACTGTTAACCACCCATGGAAGCAATACAAACAGACCAGAGTGATTGCACTTCCAATTTCACTAGGCTTGGACTGAATAGGATGCAAATGCAATACAACCCCCCCAATTCCATTCAGGTCAGGTAATGGGAGGTGTTGGTTGCTGGGCAAGTTGGCATAAGCCATATCTGTGTGTTGTATAAATAGTGACGTCTCGCCGCAGCTGCTGTGCGCGAGATAAAGGAACACTACATTAATTTATATGGGTAGTATAGACGTTGTTACGTGTACAAAGGACCATTTAAAAGGACCCGCGAATAGACCTTCTGTCAGTTCGAGCATAGATACTCTACCCTACGCAACCGTTCGAGCACCGTGTCTGTGGTACAAGGAGCAGTTTCTCTGCTAATTACTAACACTACAGCAACAAGGAGGTAAGCAGAGGGATTGGGAGGAGGTTAGCGATAGAGCTTGTATGATTTACTGCACAGTCTCAGCGTTTGCTCAACTCGTAGCGTGCGCGCGCAGCTCTCCGAGTGCACGATCAGCGCGAATTGCAGCTAAGCGTAAGGCGGCTTTCAGGTGGAGCGGGTAGAACTTCGGGAGAAGACAAAGCAACTCGCCAGTGATGTTTGAGGTAGTCGCAGAGAGTGTGATTAACCTACGTTTTCGCGCGGACTGCAGAGTCGACTCACCGCGCGGGTGCACACTTCCATCCTTCGCAGTTTTCCCATACACTGCTCTCTGTTCTAAGGCACGTCCACTGGGAGATGATTCCAACGCCTTGCAGTCAGGGAAGTAAGTGAGTAAAGATGAAGAAAAGTCAGCTGCGCTTTACAGGCGAAGATTGGCCACTTGTTAGGTCCACTTGCTGACGTCAGAGGCGCTGTGCAAGTGTCATGCGATAACTTTGCAACTGCTTCTCTGTTGAGTATCGAGTATAGCTGACACTATGGGTAGTAGTAGTGGTAGCTAGCTGTGAGCACAAGAATTCTGGAGGGATCATCCATGTTGTTGCCACTCACTGCACTAACCAAATTGCTATCAGGTCTGTCACAAAGTAACTGGCCTCTGAAAATGGTCCCCTGGACTGATTTTGGCCAGTTGCACTTGCCATAATCGATCCCCCTTACGGTACTTCATGATTATAAGACTAGAAAACATTACTCCCCATTAACCCAAACCCTAATTTCACTTAGGTTGATAGAGACAGCCTGAAGCTAAGTTGTTCAAAAGATGGGGCCTGAAGCTACACTGATATATGGCCCAAGGCTAAGTCGTTAGAGAGGTGATCCGAGGCCAAGACGGCCCGTAGCTAAGTCTGCTAGAGAAGACCCCAGGCTATGCTGTTAGTAAGACAGACAGGTATTGAACAACAATGAAGTATCCAACCAGTTACATTATGTCTATCTGTATGGCCTATGGCACGTACCAGAGAGTATACAGTAGCACTCCAGATCTATAGGTGTAGATGCTAATGTACAATGTGAGACCCAGTGGAGTGTATGAGGTGCAGTGTAGTTTGACCCCAAGGAGGTCTGTATGATGTGATGTGATGTATATGATGTGACAACACCAGCTAAGGAGTTGTCCATGGGAAGGGGACAGAGGTGTGTCATTGGCTCAACAAGCATGTGTGTGTGTGTGAGGGAACACACGTTAACACTGACATTGCAGTTAATGGTAGGGTGGGGTGGAGGTGGAAGGACATGGTACATCTGTGCGGCCTTCAGGTCATCTACCTGTTACTTGCTGTCTTAGAGAGCTCAATACGTATGTGCCACTGTGGCTTGTATACAAAGAACAAATACAAATCACTTAACCCTAAAACACAACCCCTTATATGTAGGACAAGGTCAACGGGTGATTTTCCACACAGAATGAGGCCATTGTTGTTGCCTTTTTCTTTCAATTTCAACGGCCCCATTACCATCCTCTCCTATCCTCCCTACACACATTGGCAGTAGTGAATGAGACTTGTGTACCATTCATGACAGTAGCCTATTAGCCCAAGACTCACTATAAACACACCATATGGTACATATTTCCTCCTCCGTCAGATCACAATGGCACAGTTACCATTGACAAATCAATTCTTCTCAACAGAGAATGAGAACAACATCACAATAGCCCAGGAAGAAGAAAGACCCCACCCAGAGACAGACCAACTTGTTTCAAGCTCACCTCACATGCCACTTTGGAGGAGGGATCCCATTACCACAGCTCCCAACACACAACACCTTCTCCCCCACACACTAATGAGGGAGCAGAGGAGGGTCCTCCTGGAGGACATGCTCCCTCTCCCCTCACAGAACACTACACACCGGGGAGGTGGTCTAGACCTGCTAGTCTGTGCTCCCCGCCTGAGGCCATGTGGAGTGCAAATATTGTCTGGTACAGTGCTACGGAGTCTTGCAAGGAATGAGGAGTGGACTGAGGTGGTGTGTGTTGATGGGGGAGGTGAGAAGACTAGTCAGAGCGTGCTCCGCTACACAAGCAACACAACTGAACCCAGCAGTGAAGTGGAGATCAGCTTTGGGGTAATGGACATTTCTGAACACAGCCCACACTACTACATACCACCACAACAGATGTGGTTACCACTGGAGACAGCAAGCACATGTGTGTTTATTGGACCAAACATCAATTTCAGCTACTCCTGTATAGACGTTGAAGTGGAGTGTACACACAACAGCGGTGAGCTGTTAGAAGATGAAGAGCACGAGTGCAACATGATTGCTGAAGATCCATCAGAAGATGACAGATATGAGTGTAACACAAACGCTATTGAGAACCCTACTCCGGCCACTCAGCAGTTTGTGTTAGGACAGGCAGCACCACAAAATGTGACTTTAGCTGGAACGTTTATGGCTTCTTATGAAAAGCAGTGTTGCAGAAACTGACAGGCTAATCTCACGGCCAATGAACAGTTCCCATAATATGTGTGACATTGTGCCACCTACATGTAATCAAATTCAAATCACAGGTTCATTTGTTAGCATAGTAGTTGTAAGGACTTTCTCTTACATGTGTTTGCACAACTGCTACCATTTCATATCTAATTTTCATACTTGTTGGATTGCAAAAAATCATCTTTTGTGGCAATGAGAGGCAAAATGAACAAGACAACGGAGGGCAACAAACATTTAGAATATTCGAACAAATCATTGGAGTAGGAGGCGAAGGTTTGGAGATGGCATCTCCAAACCTTCTGTTGTGCCCACTGCACCTACACCACCATGCACCTGTATGCAACTGTCAGCATGTACCATCATTGCATGTTGCACCATGTAACTTCACTATTCCATTTGGCGACTTCGGTCTGTTGTGATGTCCCTTGACTCAGTCCATGTACAAATAAAATTAACTTATGCAGTAACCACTGATAACACAGATAACACAATGGAAAAGGCATTCGTATCTACACTACAGTGCATATGGCTGCAAACATTAGTTAAATTACTACTCCCTTGTGTAGTTACAATCTACCACCATCTACCTCAATATTACCAACTATCTAGACCAGCAACTAGATACAGAAAAGATTAACTACATTCACGACTTGCTTGAAAACCAGACACTGGCATAATCGGGCAGGCCCAAGCAAGTGCCACAAAAGCCACAATTATCAGTTGATATGGCGTTCAGTACTGCCTGTCTGTAATGTCATACACATGACCAATGCTCTATCTCCCTTACTGTACAATGGATGCCACATATTATGAAACACAAACACAACTGCTGCCTACAGCAACTAGCATTCAGGCTGCATTATTGCCCACACCACAACTACATACGTATGTATGTAGAACACAGTGGAAAGAATGCACCCCTGGGACACTAGAAAGCAAGACAGTGTGTGTGTGTGTGTGTGTGTGTGTGTGTGTGTGTGTGTGTGTGTGTGTGCGCGCACATGCGCGTATGTAATTACTTTCTTATCATTTTGTGCTCATACTTGTCCCATAGTGTCTTGCATTCAACCAATACTAACGCAATAAGTGCCGAGTTAGCAGGTAACCTTTCTGAGTACATGTGCACATTGATAATATGTCTAGGCACTCACGGCATTGGATTGGATAACGTTGGAAGCTATACCAATAGCCACTACAAGAGCACACTGTACAGATACATCTATTTAACACACAAGATATGTACGTATTAAATGTGTTATATATAGTATACGTAGTTATGCCCGGTAATGTGCAGAAGTACATGTAGTGTAGTGTGGTCCTGCACATGTACACACGTGATTGTCAGTGACGGTCAATGCCATTTACTATTTATATGGCACACTGGCTCTATATTAGTGAATTTAGTAAGTAGGGCAAAATCGCAAAAAAAATGTATCCACATAGCTACGTATGTATGTACGCAGAACACTTTTGTCCTGTGAACACACACTGCTGCATTCCCAATAAGAAAAGTGACAACTAAAGTGAGGGCTTCTCAGCTGGCGTAGGCATGAGAAAGGGTGTTAGTTCTCCAATTGCAAGCTTGATCAAAACTGGGTTTGAAAACCTTGCCGACCATTTGCCCTGAAGAAGACCAGAGCATCTGGTCGAAACGTCGGCAAGGTTTTCAAACCCTGTTTGATAAGCTGGTAATCGGAGAACTAACCCTCAATGTGACAACTAACAAACTGCATACGGTATCAGCTTACAGTTGCTTTCATGTCACTGCACAATACACTGGGACTAATGCCATTACAGGGAAACAGGCAAGTTCAATGTGTATACACCACTTTGAAAATTAATTGAATTAATTTCATTGGTCGGATTGCTTATCACACAGGGCATGTTTAGCTGGGTCAACTCCACCAATACAGACAAAACAAGATTGAGAAGTAAAGATGATATGAACTAAGAATGTTATAGGTAGAGCACAGCTTATCTACTCCCAACGCTCAGTTGGGTATCAGGCAGACAGTCCTTGGATAACTGAGATTCCCTGTCTTTCTACTTAAGTTGCTAGAAAACACAGCTTGGTACAAGCTTCCAAGTGCAGAGCATGACATGGATGTCAGGATGGTGCCAAATATCAGCTACCTGTTTTCCCAGCTCTTACCCCATGGCAGTGGGAGTGACACATACTGTCAGGAAAATACGAGCAGCATATACAGTGCAGTGGAGTGTAAGCAATGCGTTTTGATACATGGTTGTCATTAATGAGGTCCATCATGTTTTCCTTTTGCAATTAAAGCCACCTTGTGAATATTATTAAGTGATCCTAGATGACCAGGTGTGCTGGTGCTGTGTATATATACCAACTAAGTAACCTCAAACCACAGGTCTGAAGACTGTGGAGCAAATGAAGATGGAATTGGAGGATGAGAAAGTGGCTGAGCAGGTCAGGTGAGATGAGGATGTGCACACACACACACATACACACACACACACACATACACACACACACACACACACACACACACACACACACACACACACACACACACACACACACACACACACACACACACACACACACACACACACACACACACACACACACACACACACACACACACACACACACACTTATGAAGATTATGACATTCATTAGCAGCCTTCTTCCCAATTAGAGCTGAATGAAACAGTGTTGAATGAAATGCACAAGTACCTAATGGACCTAAGTAAGACAATGGAGATGTGGCAACAGGTGAACCTCACATTCATACAAACACACACACACACACACACACACACACACTTATGAAGATTATGACATTCATTAGCAGCCTTCTTCCCAATTAGAGCTACACTTACATTCCCAAATCCCCCAAAGACATAGGATGCAGTAGGTCATCAGGGGAGACTTCCTTACATTGTTCACATGTGTCAGATGTTTAGAGTTGAAACATTCCTAATTAGGAAACCAAAGGCCATTGAGGGTAAACCTAGCTCTGACTGCAATCATGTACCTGTGGTCAGTGCAGTAGGCAGCAGTTACCTAGGATACAGACAAATAACACACACACACACACACACACACACACACACACACACACACACACACACACACACACACACACACACACACACACACACACACACACACACACACACACACACACACACACACACACACACACACACACACACACACACACACACACACACACACAGAGAGAGAGATTATGATATTCATTAGCAGCACAAGCCAACTAGCTAACCCTATGACAACAAAGGCCTATGAAACCCTCTAACGACCCTGAGAAGCCGTGAAGCTGCTAGGAATTTCCCACTGTAACTGAGTATAAACTATAAACTATGAACCACTATAAAAGGATCCCAGTTAAAGTTCTTTCAGTCTGGTGAGCAGCTTGTTTGCGGACCACTCGCAGTGCAGTGACAAGGAGGTGAGCAGAGGTGAAGGGAAGAAGGTAGTGCTAGCGCTAGTACGTACGATTATTTTATAATTGCTCCCCTTGCGCGCGCGCGAATAACACGCGCTCTAGTGTCCCCATACAAATCACTGACCTTGGGGGAAGCGCATCTGACTGTGGTACGTGCTACGAGACGGCTGTTCCATACGCCGCCTTCTCCCGCACTCACTAACGACCCACAAGGTGGCCGTGTCAAAATTGCCCCTATTGGTATCCTTTACAGCTCGTTCACGACCGCGCGCTGCTCGCAGCAACGCATTCTCTGGCCTGCGGCGACATGTAGTACGTAGCTGCTGTCAAACTGCTTTCAGCAAGCACAAAAGCGATTAGCTCCACGACGTGAGGCGAAGCAGTACAACAGATACGAAAACCGGAGAGTCGAATTTCGGCGCCATGCGCTGATAACAGGGCCCGCTGACGCTTCTAAAAGTATCACGTTTGCGTTGGAGTTCTGTAGCTGCCATTAGTGAGTTGTATACATATTGCACACGTTGGCTTGAAAACGACGCCCTATTACGCAATTCTTCCACACATTCCATCCATTTCGTCATGTGACACACATGGTTGCTTCTACACCATCCAGGGCTTTATTACCCCTAACAGTCCCAGGTACCCTGAAACACTGTCGCTGATGTGCAATACCCGCATGTAGGGCCGTTACCACGCACACTGGTGCCATTCCACATAGAATGAATGGGGGGCATGAAGTGCAAAACAAAGCTTGTATGCCATTGATGATATAGAAGCCATCACTTGTACGTACCCAAGAAGGTGACACCATACGTGTAGCTGCAGGAGCACAGCTTGTTACTAGGATTGGCAATGTTCATTGTAGAGAGCAAGCACTACCACTTCACTCTTAGTCATGACTCTTATAATGTACTATGAAACTACACTATCCTTTCTATACCGACCACACAGACAAGATACTTGAGTGAAAAGGGTTACCCAATTATGTAAGGTGTGTGTGTGTAGGTACACAAAGTGGCGTTGTATGTAGATTTGTTTTACTTTCACCAATCAATCCTGCTGCACACCACACACTGTTGTCCACCTACTGTGAACGTGCACACTTGTGCCCTTTCCCTTCAACATCTCAGGTACAATGGCAGAGGAAAGGCCCCCAACGACAGACCCATACTTTGCAACAGAAGATGTGAAGAACATAATGAACATCATCCTCCCAACACAGGCCACTACACACGAGAGAGATGGTCTAGACCTGCTAGTCTGCCCTCCCCTCCCAAGGGCAGGTGAAGCAGGGAGGCAGTTACATCAAGCACAAATAGTGTGTGGTAGAGTTCATACAATTCATCCTAACTACGAGGAGGGGAGTGAGATGGTGTGTGGTGTGGACATGACCCATCAGACAAGTGACAGGATCAAACACAACAGCAAGGCGGGGATCAACTTTGGAGTGATGGACACACAAGGACACACCACACTGCATTACATACCCCAACTGGTGCCACAACCAGAGACAATAACGCTCCACACACCAGTGGTCTTCACCTCGGACCTCACGTATGAGCACCAAATTGAGGATTGTGAAAGCATACAGAACGGTTGCCTAGCAATAGCTACAGAAAACCTCCAAGACACCCAGGAATTCGTGTCAGGAAGGATAACTTGAGCATAGTAACATCTGACAGTAAATTCAACTTTTGCACACATCCACTGACACTGGTGTAGTACGGACAGTTGTCATACCACATACACTAACCTGGTGTGGCATACTGTACACATAAAGCTAACATTAAGTGCAAGTTTAGTACTTTCACTGTAATTTTACTAAAGTGTCCTTTGTCAATGTGAATGTGAGTGTCAATACTCTCTGGAGCTTCAATGTGGTGTGTGTCACTGTGCCCTTTACATCATACTCAACAACAGTTCACTACTGTGAGCTGTGATTAGCTGTGCACGGTTAGGGTGATTTTCAGTAGTAGGAAGCACACATGCACGACATGTTCACAATAGCATAGTCAGGGTGTGTCATACATACACACAGAAGCCAAAAAACTGCCTAGAAGGGTGACAAAATTTCGGGTGATTTTCAGTAGCTTAATACAGGAGCACACATGCACAACATGTTCACAATAACATAGTCAGGGTGCGTCATATTTTGCCTACACATAGGTCGTGGAATACCGCCTTCACAGCAGTGCATACCAATACTCCAATTGTACCACTTTCCCTCAATTGCTCCCTTGGTAGTAACAAGGGCAGTGTTTTCTCTGCTGTGGTATACACATCCTTTAAAGCGTGTCTGCATCCATTCAAATACATACCACCCACTCACTTGAGCTACATAAGTTGCGTTTCCATTCGAGATCATTTGGATAAATAAAAGGTTTCACATTCTTCTTCTTGTTGGCCACCTTCTCCTTCCTTGTCCCCCTCTGCTCCTCCTCACCGCTGCTCTCCTCCTCTGAGTCAGACCTCTCCTCGTGTCTTTGGCGTTGTTGGTGACGTCTGATGGCCTTGTCCTCAATCCACTCCTCAATCTGGGTACGATTCTGTAGAATACCTTTAATATACAGGACACAGACACAGGTAAGTACAGACACACACACGTAGGTACAACACATGCACACATACACTGTACAGTAAATACACACAAAAGAAAATCATGTTTACACATGTTACACATACACATTGACATGTTGCACATACATACACACACATGTACACACATAACTATGTTACACATACATACACACACAGTGAAATCTCAATTAATGGACGCTCCCTATAAAGGACATAATACAAATTATCTCCTTATAAAGGACAAAGTTTACTGTCTGAACCTGCTATGCCAATGTATTTCCCACCTCTGAAAGAGGACAACCTCTCTATAAAGGACAAAGTGGCTTGTCCCAATGTGTCCATTAAGAGATTCCACTGTAAACCCATACTGTACACACACCTTCACCAACCTGCGGCTACCTTCATCCTTGGCTGCTCAGTGTTGGTACTTGACATAGTGAACTTCACCAATTGCAAGTTGCCGTGGATACATGTGCACATGTGACTGAGTCCAACACACATTGGTAATTATATGACAGAAATACTAGCAATGTACCAATATGGAGACTGCATGGGTTGATGAGTGGGACCATTTGTCAGTGGCTGTAGGGAATTTTCACAATCTAGTTATGATGTAACATAGTGTCATGGTGTACTTGACCATAGTCTGATGTGTTCAGCCACCTTTCCTCTATAGCACAATACCATAAGACACTAGTTTCAAACTGTGGATACTCCTGCGCCCCAACGTCACCATCCCAGCCCTATGGAAGTACTTCTGACTTCCATTCGCGTACCCAACACGACATCGTTAACTGTACACAAACAAATGCAAACAAACACACATAACACATGTACGAACCTGGAAGAAGTTCTTTAAAATGAGGAAGAACCACGAGTAATAGACCACGTTGTGGAATGTCTTTAAACACGATGACTTTGGGTAACACTGCCAGTTGAAAGAGACAATACGTACTTGAGGCGGTCACAATTGTAGCGAGAGAAAGAGCAATGATGGGCCCCCAGTGGCAGAGGCCGAGTGAACCTCAGTAGCGTCCTAAACATGGCCATCTTGGGACAGATCTGGTGACCACAGGAAATTGGCGGGCGGATCGGAATGGGCACCTTGGTATTAACGACAATATGGCCGCTTTCGGTAGGGTGCATAGTCTGGAGACCAGACCCTAAGCGTCTGGTCTCCAGACTATAGGGTGCAGCGAGCTTTGTTGCCCCCAGCAATCTATGGCATTAACAGAAGGATAATGGTTGGAGATCTGAATACGTTTTTATTGTAACTTCTGCTAAAAGAGTAAATACAGCAGATTTCTTTAAAATTTTGACAAGGACGGGCTACGTAACATTAATTAGCTAGGTATAGCTAAGTGAGTGAAAATTTGTGTGAGAATTTAATTTAATTATCAATACACACTTCAAGATGAGATGACTCAATGGAATTCCCCCACCTTTACTCATGTAATACACTGCAGAAGTGTAGGGCATACAATCTGGTATAAAGTGTGAAGAGTTGTTTCAGGGTTTAGCCTTTTGATTGCCTAACTTTCTGAACAGTAGCTATTTGGACATCACATTCTTAAAGAATCTATGACAGAAGTACATGCAAAGTCTACCATTCCAACACTGTTCGGAGTGCAGACTGCAAACACATTTGGGACTAGAACCCTGAAGTGGCTGTATATATGGAATAACATAGAAACACACATCACAACAGCAGTGTGATGCTCAACTACAAAGGTGCATGTGGGGAATACAGGTACCTATACTTATGTATGTGTATATGACAGGGCTACAAAAATACACTGCTTGTCAACAATGTACAACATTTCACAGGGTACAGTGGGGGTTAGATGTGCATGCACTCAAGTTTACATTGAATTTTGAACACTCAGTGCATGCATGTGGCCATGCATGCAAGGTTGTTAGGCATGCTGAATTGGTAACTGAATGATACTCCATTTGAACGATTGAGCACACCGACAAAGTCACTGTACTGCAGTTCAGTCATCCACCCTCTCTCCAACTGGGGGTGGGGTGGGGGCACTGTCACCTGGGGGATGCATTATTTGGGCTGAGGGAGACGTCTCATGGGTGCATGCAGATGAATCTTGCTCAGACTGGAACTTTGGGCACTCTTCTCCATCACAGGGGATGATTTCGGCAGCTATTGGGTTATCTTCTATTGACTGCTCCCTTTTAACCCTTCCTTCATGCTCCACCAACCTCTCACTTTCCTGCCATGTCCAAATTCCACTCCCAGTGACAATCTCTGCATCACCCAGCAGCTGTGGTACTCGATGTGGGATGCAGACTAATTTCCTTGAGCTGATCATTTTTGGAATCTTATTGGTGATGTTGACTAGCTGTTGTCTGTCTGGCTCTACCCAATGTAGGAGCTGTCTGATCATCTCGATTCCTCGTGTCTGTGTAGAGAAATAAACAACTGAACACACAGAGCCAATATGTCATTTCACAGCAAAAGTCCCTTTGACACGGCTATAATTAGACTGCCGTATTCGCTCTATTAGACGCCGCGGCTACTATTAATTTTATTTCGCTAGGCAAGCTGCTGCGTATGCGAGTGCAAGGGATATCCACAGCGAGAAAGCTTCCAGGAGCCGCGCTCTTCGCGACAGCCTTGCCGTACGTCTTCTCTAAGGCAAGGCAGGCAAATAACTAGACCTGAAGCTCTTACGAGCTAGTTATTTGCTGGGAAATCTTTTGCGCTAACAGTGGTTCCCAGGCCGCGCTAATTAACTTGGATGGCCTGGGACGAGGCTAATTTTCTGAACATGAGAAACTATACGAAGTGGATGGCGACAGCTACAGCGACTCTACTCTTCTGGGCTGCGTCAGGGTGTTTCATAGATCGCTCGCGTTCAGAGATTGAAGCTGCGCGTTGGTGAGTGGTTGGGTGGACTCACTTATAAGCGATACCACTGAACTTTACAGGGATTTACTACTCAGCTTGTCACTTCAACCTGCGCAAATAATGCCAAAGGGTACACGTGAAGCTACTCCTACAACTACATGTTTGAGCAGCTAATTACCTGCTGAATCTAACGTATACGCGTACATTAGTAGAGGGACTGGCGTCGCAGGGAAGCTGGTTCAGTAAAGTGAAGCAAACGTGAATAGGGTACAATTAGCAAAGAAAACAGCGCCCTAATACCGAAAGGTCCGATAGACTCACCTGTTGCCCTGGTTTGGATATGTCGGTGAAACACCATCCACATAGTCAGTCGGTGCAAGTTATTCATTGTTGACAGGACGTGTTAATGACATTCATATTTGGATCCACCGTATATGAGGGAACTACCGGAAACGTGCACGTGCATGACGAATTGTGACGTCACAGCGTTTACTGGCTGGCCCTAGTCTGGCTTGCTAGACCGTCCCACGTAAACGCCTACAGGCGCGGAAGGGAAGGGACGGTCTAGCGGCACTCTAGATTAGTTCACACCTCGAGGACCAAACCTATATTCATAGGTTGGTTCGACCGCAGGAACGCACTTGTCTCTGAAGATAATTATATCTGACTCCTGTGTCTCAGGATCGCGAACGAAGAATTCGTCTTGCAGAAGGGAAAATGGATCGATCGAAATTGTTTGACTCACACCTCATGGATTCTCTCCAAACTATTGGAAAGTCGGATTAATCATTTACTCCTAAGCAGTCACCAGAAAGAAGCCCTCAAATCTGTATTAGCCGAAAGGGACACTTTCGTGAGCCTTTCAACGGGGCATAGCAAATCGGTCGTCTTCGAGTTGCTGCCTCATCTTTGCGACGCCTTCAAGCAGCACGCTTCTCCTTCAGCCGTGTTGGCGATATCGCCGTTGATTGCGCTGATGGAGACGCAAATTAGCGATTTACGACGAAGAGGACCGGAGGCCACGTGCCACGTCAACTTTCTTGCGGACGTTTTCCGACTTCGCTCCGTTAGAATACGTTTGCAAGAAGGTGACCTGGTAGGGGTGGGCATTCTCGAAGGCATGGGGCCGGACGACTCTGGCTGAGGCTTTGTCCCGAAGAAAAACGACCTCGACTTTGCTAGTCTTTCTTTCAATGACTTCGTTTTCGCTGCCACATCATCATCGTTCTTCTTGACTCGAAGGACAGCATCGTAGCAACTCTTGCAAAGCCGCGTAGGTGCATCTTCCCGGACTTCATTTCTGCTGTCGATCTTGGTAAGGAGAAAAAGAGCATGACCTGCAGCGGTGAGTCCTTCATCGGTGATCTTGCAAAGAAGGTAGCAGTTCTCGTCGAGCGAGCGGAGACAAATACGGCAAAATCTTGCGTTCTTCATTGCTAACGGAACCGATCTAGAGAGAGCGCAGCTGAGTAGACTTCAAAGAGATAATGCGTTCCTGTGGTCAAAAGAAGCTATGAATATTGGTGTGTGCAATTCGGCACAGTGGAATCTGATTGGTCCTCGAGGTGTGAACTAATCTAGAGTGCCGCTAGACCGTCCCTTCCCTTCCGCGCCTGTAGGCGCTTACGTGGGACGGTCTAGCAAGCCAGACTAGGCTGGCCCATATACCAAATTGCAGGGATCATCCTCCACCTTTCACCAAAGAACAACCCATGCACCCACAGCTCCACGTACTATCGCAATATGGAGCTAGATTGGTGTTCATGGCCACATTCGCTGTTGTAGTTTACATCATTGTCAAGTATACAGTGAAAACCTCCAAGAAGTACTTTGTGGTCGCTAGCTTTATAGTGGTGGTTGTTCTGCATAATAGCCTTCCTTGGAAATTCTCCAATGTTATCACAGGAAAGTATCTCCACTTAATTAGTATATACGATGGCTCATTATCTTGCGGTATTTCTTCAATTGCAACATCTGGGGCTGTATTTAGTCTGGTTTGGTCTGAAACTCATTAGTAATACTCTTTCTGTCACAGACACAGTCCTATAATCATCACTCTTTGCTAAAGTGTCTCACTGTTCAAGACGTCAAACTGGAGAAGGCTAAACTTTTCTTTTTGCTCTTCAACAATGGAATAAACTTGCATGCAAAGGGAGACTGCTTCTCCCATAATAGTTACCTCAATTATTCTACAGCATGCAAGCCCATAGCCAAATGCATGGACCACCTTCGAACCCTCCTGCATGCACAGCTGTGAGCTACACATCCTACACATTCTGAATATAGCACTCATCTCCACTCCCCTTTAGGTTCCTCATCTTCTTTCAAACCCATTCGCGAAAGACTGCATGACTTGTGGCAGTATTAGTGGTTGTGTTCTTGTGTGCCAAAGACAAGAAAGATCAAGTACATTCATAACAGCAACAACATGCAAGTACCCAGAATCCAGATGGCTACAGCAATATATCCTCTAAATTTGAAGATGACAACTTCTAAACTGCCATTTATATCTGACTTGCACTTGTTTGACAAGTAGAAAGCATCTCAAACTGTTACGCATGGACTGTCACACTGATATCAGTTAAGCTCATAATATAATTGTAAAGTGTTCAATACTTTCTGCAACATCATTACAAATGACATTCAAGTCAATACCTGTATAGCCACCTTAACTGAATTGTACTATAAGCTGCAATATAACATTCCAAATGCATATAATGCACTGCGTAATTATCTGCTCCAATTATGGTTTGGTGAGGTGTGCCGAGTTGTAGGGTACATGTGCAGTGCAACTTGTATAATGGTTTGGTTGGTGAGCTGTTTAAAGGGCCGGGAGGAAATGCATGCATATTAAACTTTCACACACAGTAAATTGTGGGAGCAGTTGGGAGGCATGACATGCAGGTGGTATAACATGTGCATGTCAACTGCACTTATTGCAAAAATATAATAAAATTGCCTACTTTTCATCCTATCCCTCAATAGCATGCTACATCACAGAAGAGCTGGCAGCTATATAGGGTGGGAAGTCATTCCTCACTCAATGCACACATCATTACACTACTTCACACTGTTCCCACCACATACACACATAGAGTACATATCAGTGAATCACAATGTACAATGTACATTACATGGTACTTTGTCATAACCAAACATGTTATACACTAGCTCTTGTCCTCTTGGATGACTTGCTGTATCTCCTCTTCTTCCCCCTTCCTCTCCCCTAGCCTGTGGCAAAGCAGGTCTAGAGCTGGTTCACACTCGCCATCTGCCTGCTCGTGGTGCCCCCTCTCCCTCATGTGCGTGTGGTGGACTGGTCTGCAAGCAAGTATAATGGCACACACGTATGCAAGTTCACACAAACATACACAAACACACGCACAGAATTAAAACAGTACAGGTTTACTAATCATAGACACTATGTGTGTGTGTGTGTGTGTGTGTGTGTGTGTGTGTGTGTGTGTGTGTGTGTGTGTGTGTGTGTGTGTGTGTGTGTGTGTGTGTGTGTGTGTGTGTGTGTGTGTATGTGTGTGTATGTGACCACCATCACCTGAGTCATTGCAAATATAATAAAAGAATCTCTACACGGCACGGTATGGCACGGTGGGTATATGCACAGTAAATGTGGTGGTAGTGGCAAAAAGCCGCACTTACTCCCAGAGTGTTATTCAGTTAAGTGGAGTCTACAAAATGCCGATCTGGCTACATGAGACTAGACAGTGGTTGCATGTGGAGGTAGTGGACATAGTGGTGGTGATGGTGTGGTGTGGTGGCTTGGTGGTGATTGGTGGCCATATGTGGAGATGGTGGTGGTGGTGGTGTTTGCATGTGGGGGCAGTTGTAAGCTTCTTGTTATGCTTTACAGTCTACCTTCAAGGTACATGTCTGGTACTTGTGTAAAAGGTGTAAGTGTATTCATAGACACAGGTGCCGAGAAGGTGTGATGACCAATCAAAGCACATCAATGCTAGTGGTATAATGAATTATATGCACGAGATAAGACCTGGTGAAATATAATCCTGCATAATCATTATAGCATGACAATGTGTGTTGTTTCAGAGCTATGCAGTGCTTGACTGGCAGAACAAGGACATGCTTCCCATCAAGGCTTCAGAGAGTGAGTTGTTTACTGTCAAGTACTCAGAGATGTGCTTTGATAGTAACAGGTGATCCCCTGTACATTGCTGTATACATATGGACGACAGCCTGGAAAAAAATGGAAGTCAATGAGGAAGACAATTAGAAAATGATGTCATCCGCGTAGGAAAAGGCAGAAATGGAAGGAGAACTCTCTGCCAACTGCAAGATGGCCGAAGTCAACCCCACTAAAGCCTGGCCCCCCGCCCTCAGCAACCACAGCGAGTTTGACTGCGATGGCACAAGAAACGCATGTGCGTATCAGGGATACACACAGACAACTTCAGCTTTATATATTAGATAGTTGGAGGTTTTCTGCAATTCATTACTTTGCTTGGAATGCTAAGTTAGCATATACAAGACATCCCATGTTAATCTAAGGAGACATCTGCACCTTGTCTCTATGGTGGAGCTAGAAGTTCATGAATGAGGTTGCTGAATACACAACCACTGCTGTAGTTAAACATTTTCTTGTAGTAGGGCTGTTAACTGATGTTCCAAACGTGTGTGTGTACCAGTGTCAGTCAGTGCAATGTATGAACATGTGCAGTTAGTCTGCTCTCCACAATTCACCTTGAGGCTGTAGTTGCCTTCTTGCTTGAGCCATCATCTCCTCATGTGCCAGTCTCTCCTACAATGGTTGGGCAAAGATACAGAGCACAGTCACACCACGAGGACACAGGCAGTGTGTGACATGCACTGCTTGTGTGAGTGTATTAGTGCAGGAATACACCTGTAGGTCTTCATACAAAACACTATCCACTTTCACCACCATTACCGTTCTAACAAATGAACAAACTGGTATACCTCCATCAATTCTCGGCCTTCCTCTCCACTCACCACCTTCACTACCCTTCTTACTCCCTCCACACTTCCCCTCACTCCCACCACACCTCACCTGCTGATGCTGCTGCAATGTCTGTGTCTGTACAGAGTGATTCCAGCACCCTCTCTCAAAATCTGAACAAGACACAGTATTGAAGGTACAGTGGAACCCCGCTAAACGACCACCTCTATAAAACAACCACCTTAGAAATAAGACCGCTTTGGTTTAGTACCAAATCCGTGTATACATGAATTATTAAGACCACCTCGAAAATGAGACCACTTTTCATGGCCCGGATGGTGGTCTTATTTCCGAGGTTCCACTGTAGTACAGTAGAATAGGAGTTGGTTGGGCCATGGTACCAACACAAGCTGGTAGGGAACAACCACAAGCACTGCCCATCTCCATACAGTCCCACACTCTTTACCTGTAACTACTACAAACAGACACAGTATACGTACATGCTGAGACAAATATGCTGTTAACTGTAACTGAGTATTCAGCTCTTGTGTATAGTATACTTGTGTACAATCAGTACTTTGGCATCATGAGACACACAAACACAAGGACTAGTGGATTGTTCAGCAACACCACAGACTACATCCTCATGTGATGTGATGTGATGTGGATATGTGGTTGCATACTCTTACATGTACATACATATAATAGTAGCTGTTTGTACTACTGTGTCCACACAGTGTACCGAGGTTAATTGTATTCATAGGATGGGACTCCACTTGTTACTTCACATTTCCTTGACTGGGTCCCTTATACACCTGGGACAGCTATAGAATGGTACAGGGCAACTTTGTACAATTATGTAATTTCTTTATACATAATTGTACGCAGTAATTATGCAACAATAAATTAGTACTGAGACTGTTGTAATACTGATGGGGTTAGTGAGAACTTGCACACTGCAAAGTACCACAATGCAGTTGACGGATCGGCTACGACTAGTACATATACGTAATTATTGCTCGTGTCACTACCATTGCCATATGGGTACAATAATACTATATTCTGGTGACATGCCAGCTCAAATTATAAACTGCATGGAGTCCCTGTCTAAGCTGACTTAACACTACACACCTAGGGGGCACGTTGTTCATTGCAATCACTTCGTTGTAATAGGACAGTTGTGCATGCCCACACACTAGGGGTACATCTGATTCAATTAGCCACACTATGACTGCATTAGTTAAATGATAAGGGATGATGTACATGTGTACTTACATCATTAGACACAATAACCTGAGACATTTTGCCCTTTATGGCAGCGAGGTACACAGTCATAGCTGGGTACTTGTGCTAGGCTTTCCCAGGTACAAAGGTTTCTACATCTCTATGATACACAGTTTCTACACAACAATTAAGAATGGCCTGTGGACAGTGGATGCAAATACAGTCGCTTGACACAGCCACCACACAGTACACTGTAACTGACTGTACAGGACCACAACCCATTCAAGTAAGCCAACTCCACTAACCAGGGAAAGGTTTGTATAATGTACATACACACACCAATACAAGTTTGCATTGCACTTGAAAAGTGAAGAAACATACAAACTTGGCATTTAAACTGTCAAGGCCATTGTCATGGCTACATCTGTAACTGACAAAGACCTACAATGCCTGAAAGCATGAAATCTTAATTCACTTGTGTAAATGGTTACATCGTATATAGGTTGGGTGATAACCACATTGGGGATAAGTGCACCATGTACGTATATAACCATTTAACCTGCACTGTATTCATAGCATACCCTAATGACATTCACAGAGAGATAGAAGGGTAGACACTACCGAGGTTATGCAAGGAAGATGTGTATACCAACTGAATATAATTACAGTACAGTACTATTGTGATGTGAAACACTATCTCACTGCATCACCAGCAATGCAAAATGATAGAAAACAGAGTTTTATTATGCTATTCTCATATTGTGTATTCCCATGTAGTAGCACTGAGACATGCAAAGGAATGCAGGCAGCGTTAAGTACATGTATCTGTCAGTCTTCATGCCCTACATGCATTACTATACACTCACATGTATTCTCCTGCTGGTACACATGCGGGTGTTGCGTGTGGGATACTCCATCTACCAAGGTAAGAGGCACTTTTGGTAAGGCAGTGACATACAGTATTAAAGTACACCAGTGTATAATGACGGCACACACAGTATAACATTATACTACTAATAATTGTGCCATGTACTGTACTGTATATATACACCGTATGACAGTACAGCAGCATCTCTGATTCATACAGTGCCTTATCACAGCATAGGTACGTACCTCACACATACATACACGGTGATTACCTTAAGAATAACTTGAACAGTACTACATTTCTAAGGTGACACTTACCACCTGATGTATCATGTGTCACAATGAATGGAAGAAAGGTTATACTGAACCCCCGCGCCCCCCTCCCTCTCTGCGTACGGGCCTGTATAGCCGCGCTATACAAACACATGTAAGGATACAACATTAATTTATACGGGTAACATAGTCATTATTACAGTCAGGTTTACATAATGGTACTGTACATTGTTCACTGTCAAGTCAGTAACCACAGGGTGGGTGAAGTTCATGTATATCCTCTATTGAGAATGCCTGTTAGCATTACTAGGGGCTCCCCGAGTTTGTTAGCATTACCCATGTACTTACGTACAATATATGTTACATATAGTAGTGGAACTGGTGAAGGCAGGCCATGAAAACAAACACCCTCACTTGTCTTTAGGGTATGCAGCACACCAGCCATACACATCAGGCCACACTTTGCTATGGGTTAGATAAGGAGACAGTTTAGGAAACAGACACCCAGATTACTCATGCATGTCAGCCAGCAGTAACAGTATCAGTAATTACAGTGATCAAATAACTCCGGGACATGGAGAGTGCAGGAAATCACCTGGAACGCATACATAATTTATGGCTGGTTGCAGAAGCCATTAATGTGCTATACAAACACATGTAAGGATACTCCATTAATTTATACGGGTAACATAGTCATTATTACGCGTATAAAAGACCATTTAAAAGGAACAGCGAAGTGCCAGCTGGCAGTCGAGCACATAGCGCCTGTGGTTCAAGGAGCAGTTTCTCTGCCAACTACTAGCAGTACAGCAGCAAGGAGGTAAGCAGAGGGAAAGCGAAGAGAGTAGCGATAGCGCTTGTACAATTTACCGCACAGTCTCCGCGTTTGCTCGTAGCGCGCGAGGGTCGGGTATAATTTTCGGACCAAAACGGACCGACCGGACCGGACCAATACATTAGATAGGGGCCTGTGCGGTCCATCAGAAAGCTGCTACTCACACTTTCACCCTTTGTATCGACTTGTTTGCACTAGATTGGCTTTCTCTGTGCTTGGTACAACTCTCCAGACGGGACCAGTAAGTTAGAGCATCATTTGACCGTGACTAACGACACTTAACTATTTTATGTATAAACATCCTGTCGCATGCCGAACAGCGCTCTAATTTACTGGAGAGTCTTACCAAGCGCACAGAAAACCAATGGAGAGCAAGACAAGTCAATACAAAGGGCAAACGTGTGAGTGGCAGCGTTTTGATCGACCGCACAGGCCCCTATTTAATGTATTGGTCCGGCCCGGTCTGGTCCGAAAATTATACACGGCCCTCCCAAAGCGCAAATCACTCCACGTGAAAGCTGTCCACGATTAGCTGCAATTCTCGCTGGTCGCGCGCTCTGAGCTGCAGATAGCTATAGCTCACGTCCTTCGCAGCGGGAGTCTCCAACGCTGCATTCGGTTCTAGCATACGGAGATTAGTAGAAGTTTTAGCAGCTGCTACTCGTTGCGAATAGACGGCACCTTAATTGCAGTCAGGCACGTCCACTTTATCGCGAATCAGGACATGTGAGGATCTATGCCTACGCAATGGGAGTTAGAGACACTGTGGATATGACATGCACTTCCTTAGTGACTTTGCTTCTCTGTCGAGCATCTAGCTAAGTATTGCAGACATCTTGGCTAGTAACTATTATTGCAGGAGGGAGTTTGATAAGTATGATTCTTCTGTGTGGCCAAACTCTGGTATTCTAGCTCCCACATTCCAATGAATAGCATCGCCAAGTAAAGCAGTTCTGGCCTCAATTCAGGCAAACAAGCAGCTATAACAAATGCATTCTGGTAATCTGAGATCTAACCACAGGTCAGCCCATTGGCAGTGCAGTGGATTGTATATACGAGTACAAAGATATGCTCAAAGAGTAGTTCTGTCAGGTAAGCTTTAAACTCAAACTTCATCATAAAGGCATTGAGTTGCAAGTAGCGACTAGCCAACATTATCACATGAAAATTACTCAATTATAATATTGTTGCACTATTGCCAGTACAAGTGAAATGTTGAAAGCTTAATTCATAACCTTACATTGCCAAGGACAATGTTAATTGGTGGTTCCCCACAGAATGAGACATGCATCTCCTTTCAATTTCAAATAACCCCTTCCTGTTGTGAGGCATACACTTCACAGCAACACACTATGATTTACAGATGCACTCAACGTACAGTCTTTCCTCCTCCTCCCAGAGAAAATGGCACAACCACCTCTGACAGACTCTTTATTCTCAACAGAGAATGAGAACAACATTACAGTGACCCAGGAAGAAGCAAGACCACACCCAGAGACAGACCAGCTTGTTTCCAGCACACCTCACATGCCACGTTGGAGAAGGGATAACGGAGAAATGTTGTGCATGCTTCTTGCTCCAAGTCCCATTGACACAGCTCCCAACACACAACACCTCCTCCCCCACACACTAATGAGGGAGCAGAGGAGGGTCCTCCTGGAGGACATGCTCCCTCTCCCCTCACAGGACACTACACACCAGGGAGGTGGTCTAGACCTGCCAGTCTGTGCTCCCCGCCTGAGGCCATGTGGAGTGCAAACATTGTCTGGTACAGTGCAATGGAGTCTGGCAAGGAATGAGGAGTGGACTGAGGTGGTGTGTGTTGATGGAGGAGGTGAGAGGACTAACTGGAACATGCTCCGCCACACAAGCAATACAACTGAACCCAGCAGTGAAGAGGAGATCAGCTTTGGGGTAATGGACGTTTCTGAACACAGGCCACACTACTACATCCCACCACAACAGATGCAGCTACCACTGGAGACAGCTCAGACACATAGCGGCAGTGGCCCATCAGAAGATGATGAATTTGAATGTAACACAGTTGCTGAAGAGAGCCCCACTCCAGCTACACAGCAGTTTGTGTCAGGACGGACAGTAACAGATATGTGATTAGCACAGAACTACCCATATCTTCACACCAAATATGGGAAAAGCGCTAAAAACTGAAACACAACCTCACAGTCCGCAGCAGATGTGTGTGAATTCACAACACAATAGTGTGACACCTAGTCAAACCCAAAACCTATTATCCCATTGTGGGTACAATATTTTTCACAGTAACAACTTCATCACGCAATATTTTTCACAGTAACAACTTCATCACACAAATGTTTGCAATGTTTGTATATGTACTTCACCTCGTATGTACCTGTACCTACACAGCATGCATCCATGGACTACTAT
>OZ025869.1:14464418-14559418 GCA_964019415.1 Ianthella basta | reverse complement strand
ACCTTGTGGGAATGCACACACACACCTCTGGTCACACCATTCGTTGGCTGCAATTTAACCAGTCTTTGATGCATTCCTCCACATTACATGGTAAGGTCATGTGTCATGAAATAACAGTGGAACCCATAAAGCAGATACACTGAATTCAGCGGGAGTCTTCGAAACACGGAATACGGAATAATGGAATAATGGAATACGGAATAGCAAAATGGCCGCTGTGCGGAAGTGCACATCTTAGCTAAAATGGCGCCACTTGCTTAGGCTTTGACGCGGCAAAGAAGGAAGCGAACGTGCACTGGAATCGACGACGAGCGGCTGCACAGCTAGCGAAGTCGCTGAAAATCGACGGCCAAGAGTGAAAACGAGGTTTGCGAAATACGAAAAGGACGCGTTGTAGATGAAATGGCGAATAGCTTGGATTGAGTGTGTAACATGAGTACGAACTGCCCATAGGCAGATGCTACTTTAGCATGTTGAACTACTTCAACCTTTACAGGTAGCTGTTGCAGTTGCACTTAGCACAACTGAAGAACTTGCTTAAAATGTCAGCTACAGCATAAGATAACCTAGTTAGTTAGCTAGCTGCTGGGAACTACTTGCTACTTGGAATTGCTAGTGTGACACCAAACGCAGCTTGAAGATAGTCGGAGTGCGCCTGTGTTGCTCTCTCCATTACTTGCTGGGACACCACTAGCTTGGTGGGATCAAAATGAGGCTGCTTGGCAGTGATACAGCTACGGTTTATGTGGTAGTACACATTGCCGTATTGTTGTTTAGGTGTTCCATCAGGGGCTGTATAGCTTCTGTGGTCCTCATGTCGTACAACAAGATTAAAAGGTATCAGAGCTGGTTTCATAAAGCTCTTCCTACAGCCAAAGCAAGTGCTAACCTGCCCCATAATAAACACTAATGTGAAAGGAGCTGTGTACACAGGTGCAGTTGGTGGGCTTGGCAACCAAAGCTGGGGGGGGTCCAGGTAATACAGATGATGGGTTGCATGTCCAAATTGCTGACGGGTATGCCAACTGATGTGCAGGTAGTATGGTACCCTCTCTCCATCATCCACGCACGTGTGTAACGATGATATCATGACCGATCTTGATGATTCCTGATCACTTCGCATTGTTAGCGAACTTTGACAGATATTTAAACGAAGAGACGCCTGGCTAGAAAATTCATTTGATAAGTGACATGACAGCGGTCTCGGTCGTGTACAGCGACTTCCTACAGAATTCGCTCGGTTTCAAGTCGATCGTCGTCCACTTCAATTCCTTACGTGCATGCCATACTTCGTTCGCGGCTAACTGAACCGCGCGCCATTTTATATGACGTATTAATGCGTATTACAGCGGCCATTTTGCTACTCCGTATTACGTATTCCGTAATTCCGTTATTCCCTATTCCGTAATTCCGTTATTCCGTATTCCGTGTTTCGAAGACTCCCGAATTCAGCCGCCCACCCCCCCCCCCACACAGTACCTATGAGGTCAGTACACACCTCATCAATACAATGAACATTAGTATATATACACAGTTATACTGCTCTGATTATACACACACACAACACACCTTGAAAGGTGTTAATGTAAACAATGAATTGACCACAGGAAAGGGCATGCTGCTGAATACCTAGCAGTACAGCTAAGATTCATTTCCATGGTAACGGTGAGTAGAAATGGTGCTTCTGAAATCATACTGTGCACTACGTGCGCACACTTGCATGTATACAGCACACACACACACACACACACACACACACACACATGCACAACGTACACACACACAAGGCACTGATGTTGACAACACTGTGTACAAGCCATACACTCCACTGAAACAAAGCCTCAATCCTTTCATTCTTACACACTGCAGGAATACTGACACACATAACAACTTACAACCGCAAACATTGCACACCATTACAAACTGACAGATTCATAAGTTGCAAAACTACAGCCCCTCCACACATACATGTATGTACACTATATCTGTTGTAAATTAGTACCAAAATATAGTCCTTGTTACTACATTATAAATCATTGTCAATGACAATCATCTATATATAGACATACAGTATAATGGGCAACATATATGCAGTATTAATTAACACTCAGTCAGTGAATGGGGGAGGGACCGAGGACTACTGTACAAATGGTAACAAATTTTGTAAGCAATGTTAACCCATTGCACATGGTGCAGACAGTGTGTCTGCACCGTGTACATGCCTCCTTACAAGTCATGCAGTCTTGAGAAATGTGCTGCTGGGAATACCTAGCAGTGCAATCTGACTCAAGGCACAAGGCGGTGATGTTGACAACTGTGTACAAGCCATACGCTCCACTGAAATAAAGCCCCAATCCTTCCATTCTTACACATTGCAGGAATACTGACACACACAGCAACTTACAACCGCAAACATCGCACACCATTACAAACTGACAGATTCATATAAGTCGCAAAAACTGCAACCTCTCCATATGTATATGTATATACACTATATCTGTTGTAAATTAGTACAACAAGTATTTCGAGTTAAAAACTCGTGGGGCTGCCGCCCCAACTCGAAATACTTGCTCCCTTCGGTCGCTGCTCTGTCACTCACAATAGGTAAACATGACATCGCGTCATAATACCTCAGTAAATTCAGCACACACACACACACACACACACCACTATCACCAGACACATGAGACACACACACACACACACACACACATGCACACATGCACACACACACACACACATCACACACACACCACACACACCGCATGCACACACACACACACACCACATACACACACACACACACCCCACACACACACACACCACACACACACACACACATCACACACCACATGCACACACACACCACACACACCACACACACACCACATACACACACACACACACCACATACACACACACACACACACACACACACACACACACACACACACACACACACACACACACACACACACACACACACACACAAACCCACAACACATGCAGAGAAATGTCCAGCAAAGACAGACACATGACTGCTTATAGCACGTGCATTTACAGTGAGTAATTACAGAAACATAATGTACCAAGGAACCCACAGTCGACAGAGTAGCTAGTGGTCTGTGGTGGCAAAAGCTACGTACGTTTGCTACAGCGCAGTACGCGTGGGCCAGGTTCTGAAGAGCATTTAGAAGGGCAACCGTGCGAGTTAAGCTTTTCAACGCTAGAAACGGTTGAAGAACGTTAGCGTGTACATATCACGGCGTTCACCAGTTTCTACGTTACTCCTGTCATGTGTTCCAGGCGGCGGAGTGAAGTTCTCCGAGGCGGCGCGGCCATTATCGAAGAAGGCGCGGGGCGAAGTCGATGACCTGTTGGGCGCTGTCTCGAAGCTGTGTCTTTGCCCGTCGACCAGAAGTGCTGTAGGAGTCTGTTCCAGGATCAGAGGCGGAAGAGAACGTCCAAACCTCGCTAAAACGTCGTTTGGAAGCCGGTTTTCAAAGTCCCTTGGCCTCGCGCACGGTCCACTTCCGGCCGAATAAAATGGCCGACAATATAAATTCCCTATACCCAATACTTCGCCCAATACATTCAATATAAATGTAAGCATTGACGTACAACCGTAGGTTGGCGTATTATATATATATATATATATCCGTAACATGAAGCCATATGAAAACGTCAATTTGAAAACAATATAGGGGCTGCCTGCGGCAGCCCCTAAAAATATAGTCCTTGTAACTACAGTATACATTAATTAATGGTGACAAATTCTGTAAGCAATGTTAACCCATTGCACATGGTGCAGACAATCTGTCCAATATCGGACAGTCTGTCTAATATCGGACAGTCTGTCTAATATCGGACAGTCTGTCTAATATCGGACAGTCTGTCCAATATCGGACAGTCTGTCCAATAGGAGCACTAAGGAAGAATGTACATGACCAACACATCAACAGTCTATATCAATAGTTTAGTGCACACTCACACTTGATACCCATAGTCTTGCCATTGCTATCCCACTACCTCACCGAACAGGTAATTAGCACAGTACGAATGAATGAGGACACAGTGAGGCGCCACACCCGGCTTAAGATAACAATACATTCCTGGAATACAGGTAGAGGAAATACTGTACCTTGCTACAGACCATTCTCACAGCTTTGCTGGAGATGGACCATTGCCAGAATACACAGTACAAATATAGATACTTTTGCACACACAAAACTAGAATGAATTCCTACAGTATCTCTATTCAACACCATTGGCTGCAATGATTGCACTCTACTGTCATATGTACACGTATGTACACGTATGTACATGTATGCTCAGTTGGGTGTCAGGTAGACAGTCCTCTTGGAAAGCTGGAGCCCCTAGTAAAGGTACTAGTTAACAAACCAAACAAGTGTGTTTTGTAACTGATGAAGACCCTCGTGGTCGAAACGTTTTACTTGAACTTTCCTTTTTAGCTACGTGAATGCTCATCAACGCCTCATAAAAATGCTCATCAACGCCTCATAAACAAACAAGTGTACAGCATTCCATGTATGTCCAGGATGGTTTCAAATGGCAGCATTTGTACAGAAAGGGCAGATATTAGATCTGCTGCAATTAGAACTACCTTGCGAATGTCATTAAGGGATAAGGGCCAAAAACAAGTGTGCTGGTCTTGTGTCAACCTCGAACCATCCCACCAGGTTAGGGAGCCATTTCCAACATCACTAATGAATACAGAATCACAGGTCATTGTTCCCTCATGTCTGGTATCACGTTAGATGATAGTAATCAAGTCAGAGTGTCCATTTGGACAAATCTATTGATGTGTCATAGCCCACCCCCCCCATACACACACACACACACAACTAAATGTCACAGAGGGGTGAAAGCTATCGGGCTATGGAACACCACAGCATGGTCTGTCAGACCATTCTTTCCTGTATAGCTTGTTATGAAAGTGTAAAAAATGTAAATACAAACACACATACACACACAATTGCACACACACGCATACACACATACATACACACACAGACCTACAGACACACACACACACACACACACACACACACACACACACACACACACACACACACACACACACACACACACACACACACACACACACACACACACACACACACACACACACACACACACACCAATGGCAATCATTTGTCATTCATTAGCGGCGACAGAGCTTGCAAAATTATGAGTTGAATGCGGAGTCTTTGAAGTGGCAAGGGAATGTCGGTCAAATCCATATAAGGAAACGTCACGCGCATAATAAAAAAAACCTCCCAGCGGAGCACTTTCAGTGGTAGCAGCTTTTCCGTGGACCTGGTCGCAGCACAGTGACAAGAAGGTGAGCAGATTCTGAGAAGGGAAGAGGGTAGCGCTAGCGCCAGTACGATTAAATACACTGCCCCTAACGCGCGCTCTGAAGCCCTTCGCATTACAATTCGTGCCTCAGCTGACCTCGGGGTAGCCCATCCGTAGTGCACGCTACAAGGCTCCTGTTCCGTACTTCGCCTTCTCCCGCTCTCCTCACTCGCTGACGAAGTAAAAGGTTGCAGTGTTCGAAAGTGCTATTTACACCGTAGGCAGCTCCTACGTTGTTTTATCGCTTGCCGCTCGTGCACGAGCTGACATTTATCTCTCTACCCGTGCAGTGGCAGGTGACCCGGGCGCAGTTTAAGTAAGTGGCGCTCATCTTTACGGTGAATGACTCTGAAATACGAGTTGCCGGTTAATGAGAGAGAGTGGTCCAGTGGGTAAAGCTGGTCGTCAGCGTTCGTGCTAGTCTGGCTAGCTAGACCGTCCCAATAAGCGCCAGGTGCACAGAAGGTTAACCCGCCCCCCGGGCGCTTGTTGGGACGGTCGCAGCCGGCAACACTACGTTCGTGCTTGCAGGAAAGCAGCTAGACGGCACTCAGGGTATAGCTACTGCAATAGCCTCGTTCAGGGCCACTAGGGAGACAGGATACTACTGCAAGCGCTGATAGCTGACACAGACACCTTGACAAAGTAATATTCATATTGCACATAATGGCATTTCTAGAACATGGGCAAGTGCTACATTCCAAATGCGACTGGCTGCAGAGGTATATATCTGAGGTGCCACCTGTGAGGTGCGACCATCACGAATACACACACTATTCGACCGGTGATACCAGATCTGTTGACGCTCTATAAAAGGCTAGCATGTTTGGGTTTGGAGCTCTGTAGCTATCAGAAGTGGGTATATGGATTATTCACAGTTGGTTTTAAACTAGTGTGTTCACTTCTCAGAAATGGGAAGGCACATGGCCTTTTGAGTGTGGCATTGCTTTCTCGTTTCTTGCGATATGGTTTGGTTGCCCTGCTACTACTCATTCTCTCTTTACACACCCGGCATTCATTCCGACAGTTGACACAGCACTGCAGCTTTGAACATGAATGAGTTATTATGAGTATTATAATGCTTCATGACAACCCCACTATGTGAACCACATAGTTACCCCTTTCTCATGCGCGTCTAACCTGGTCGTGTAGTACATGGTCATATCTGGGTACTGTACGTACTAAACGCCTGTTATTGGCAAAACGTACGCTGTAAGTGAGTGGACATATTAACCCAGGTACGTACTAATCGAGTTTGACTGTATAAACACAGACACAGTTCAAAGTCACAGAACATTAGTCCAATGTACTATGTTGTAGTATTTGTGTACACACTAATAATACATAGGTCATTGTGGCTTACATCATTTTACAAAGCACTCCAAACATACTACATAGGATAAGGCTGGCAAACACTTATGAGTATTATAATGCTTCATGACAACCCCACTATGTGAACCACATAATTACCCCTTTCTCATGCGCGTCTAACCTAGGTCGTGTAGTACATGGTCATATCTAGGTACATTTTAAACACCCAAATTAGTATGTGAAGAATAGGTAGGACTGCAAGTTATCAACGAACTGTAAGCGAGGGTACGTATTAACCCAGTTTGAGTGTATAAACACAGACGCCATTCAAAGCCACAGAAACATTAGTCCAACTTGCTGCATGCATATAATTATGTTGTGGTATCTGTGTTAATAGACACACTAAGGGTAATAATAGGTCATTGTGGCTTTACATCATTTATACAAAGCACTCCAAACATACTACATAGGATAAGGCTGGCAAAGACGTATGTAAGTAGTGAGTGACACGGGTCCACACCTGTATGCACTGTACATGCATATAGAAGTAATGAGGCACAAACCAGCAAACAAATATTTATATGCTACTGATGCTACAGAGACACCACTTACTCGTACGAACCCATAGAAGTGATACAATAGCTGCAGGGACCACAGCCTGTTGCTAGAGGCCAAGTACTACCACTTCACTCTTAATCATGACCCTTCCACTATCCTAGCTATCCTTCTAATACCACCCATATGCAGACAAGATACCAGAATGAAAACGATTGCAAGATTCTGTGCATGTGTTGGTAGCACAGTCTGTATAGTTTCAATGTCCACACACCCAAAGCCTCTTTCCCACTGCACACAATGCATGTTAACCTGACCAGGGTGACAGACACTGCCGTTCCAAGTCCACTGCTTCAAGCATAGCTTCATACCATTACAGTTACATCCATGTACACTATCACTGATGTGTAATGTCCCACTTGTGCCCATAGTACCAACTCCATGCATACCATGACCATTTCCCTTCAACTCTTCAGGTACAATGGCAGACGAAAGGTCTCCAACGACAGACTCATACTTTGCAACAGAGGATGCACGGAATATCATCGTCCTCCCCTCACAGGCCACTATGCATCAAGGAGGAGGTCTACATCAGCTGGTCTGCCTACCCCTCCCAAGGCAGGAGGTAGCAAAGACAGAGCTATGTCAAGCACAACTGGTACCACAGTCAGAGATAACAACACTCAACATGGTAAAGATTTTCACTTCCATTATTACTTATGAATGCAGCATTGAGGACAATGAAAACATGCCAAACAGTTGGCTACCAATAGCAGCTATGGAGAATCCCCCACCCACACAGGAATTCGTGTCAGGAAGGATAACACGAACATACTGTATTAACGATTGATTGGACATTCTTCTTTGAAATATGACCTTCACTAAGTGTCATATTCGCACTGAAACTGGTGCAGTATGGCAGATACCGTACAAACAAAACACTCACTTCATGTGATATGTGTACTTATGCATGCATGTTTTGTCTATTCTGTAATGTCCATTGTCAATGACTGCTATATCACACCAAGTATTGTATATTTCATTAGTATGTAAGTACACATCTCAATGGACAGCAAACAGCAATGCACACACATTACTGAAGTGGTAACATGTAAGAGGACACAGCTGTAATGTAACTACTGAGCCCAACCCTGCCTCAGTCCACTTGGCAGGTGACGAGATGGGAAGTGCCTCATCAGCCACTTGAAGGGAACAACCACAAGTTAAATGCACATCCAGGTGCAGGTCTATAATGCCTACTTATCCCACATGTACGTATGTATTCCTGTATCACTCCATACAATACGCACTTACAGTACTGCACAGACTTGCACACAGCCATACATAGAACACATACAAATGCCACAAGTGGTATCACTACACTACTATGTAGGCATGCTTGTCTTTAACAAAACCGCATAATTTATACAGATCCCCTGTCAATAAAGATCACCTGCAAATTAACAGCAGCTACAGTACGACCATCTGGGTGGTGTTAAATATCAGGTTCCTTATACACACCTCCACTGCACGTGTGCCCCCACACACCTCCACTGCACATGTGCCCCCCCTCCCCACCCCCACACACACCTGCACTGCAAACAGTATCCCCACTGCTACTGCCACTCCTATCCCAAGAGTACCTCCAATGATGGAGAAGAGCAGACCAAACTCATTGATGGGGAAGTAAGGTGGGTTGTGACGGTAGGCCTGGAGGGGAGGGAGAGAGGAGGTACAACACACTCAACAGACGGGTGGAAGCACAGACCTGCATTTGGTGTGCACATTGTTGACCGACTCTGTCAGTGCTCTGTCTGTGGTCACCACGATGACAGGAAGAAAAATGTGTGCATGTACTTATAGCAAGAGCCTGCAGGATAGGTGATGTGAAGGGTGATTGTGTGGCTGCACAAACTGTACATAAACATAGTCAGATAGGACTCTACAGTCAGTGTGGGCAGTGTGGGCAACTCAATGCATGTCCTTCATATTACCAATGTTGTGTGGCATAGAGTGTGGTAGCAAGACCCACAACATCACCACACAGATGTGGGGTATTAGAGTGCGGTAGAAGGACCCAGAACATTACTACATAGATATATGGTATTAAAGGGTGGCAGGAAGACACCTGACAGACTGCCTGTCCTTGAAACACAGCTTGAACTACAGTATCAGGGTCGTACCGTGAGCTGTAAACTTGATCATGTCTGTTTTATTGCACTACATTCACAAATGCAGTCTTTTAGAGTCAGTGTGCATGACTATTATAATCACATGCAGCGCCCGATGGCACTGTCACCCTGAGGTCACCCTGTGGACAATGATATTCATAGTAAACAAATAAAACCACTAATCTAACTTGAGGTGTGCTACGTATGTGAAACCACAGAGTCAGTGTCCGAATTCCACTCTCCAGACCTTTCCAAGAAGGGTCATGTGATAGGTGATATACAGTATAGGAAGAGTGGTCTAGTGCAATGAACATGATTGTCCAGCTACGTAGCTGGAATGTCATAGTCACTGAAATTGAGTGTAATGGTGAATACATACACAACAAGTCTATCAGACATGAGAAGTGAACACAACAGTATCCAGAGCAGCTATAAACCTAGAATATACAGAGCTGTAGGGAGAAAGAAATTGTTATGGCAGGTGTTGAAGGAACATTTGCTAACTCCTCCAGAAGGTTCACTTAAGCTACCTTGACTGGACACACTGTATCGATCCTGTTTTTGGCATTCGTACACTCTTGATGGGCCTCAAGTACTGTATACGTTTAACTTCCGCTGGGTTAAACTTTCGCGGTTCACAATTTACTTTCACAGTTGCAGAGTCTCAGGGTAGCTAAGGTCTTGTGTAAGTTTTCATGAGATGAAACTTTCGCTGATCCGCAAAAACTGCGAAAGCTTTTAACCCTGCAAAAGTTAAAGCATGTATGGCATTCACATGGCCCATGTGTTTACACACACACACACACACACACACACACACACACACACACACACACACACACACACACACACACACACACACACACACACACACACACACACACACACACACACACACACACACACACACACACACACACACACCAAGTCAATACAATTACATGCCATACACAGCCCTGATAAGAGCCATAAGGTAATGTTGGCATAATAATATTATACTGAAGTGGGTGACATGCCATATACCTACTGCATCTACATAAACACGTAGATATGAGGTGGTACTGTAAAACACACATGCCAGTGATGTAGCTACACAGTGCATGGGCATATGCATACAGCAGTCACACTGACTTCCTTATAAGGAGTGGGAGTGTCTATGAAAGTACGTATATGGACCTCACAGCGGTTGGTTTTGCAGTCTAAGGAGCAGTTTCGCCGTTGACCAGCCGCAGCACAGTTACAAGGAGGTGAGCAAAGGGGAAGGGAAGAGGGTAGCGTTCGCGCCACTACGATTATTTTACACTAGCGCGTCCGTGGTGCACGCTACGAGACGGCTGTTCCATATTCCGCCTTCTCCCGTAGGCCGCATGCACGACGTCCCTGTGTTCAAACGTGCCTCGTTATCGCTTAATGCTCGTTCACGGGCTCACGCTGCTCGCGACACCAGTTTCTCTTCGGCGACTTGCAGTAGCTGCGCCGTCAAACTGTTTCCCTGCAATCACACAAGCAAGTTGCTGCATGACGAGCGGCGAGCGCAAAAAGAATTTCGGTGTCCTTATGAAGGAAACACGCCGATACCAGGTCCGCTGACGCTTTTACCTTAAAGTATGCTAAGCGTGATTGGGTTGAAGTTCTGTAGCTGTCAGTTGTGGGTTTATACATTGATGCACGCATTTCGCTTGAAACTAGTGCACTTGCAACACGTACGACTGAAGACTTTGATAGTGGTATTGCGTCCACGTTTCTTGCAACCTGGTTTGGTGGCCCTATTACACCATTAAGTTCTTGCACACTTCATATTGTCAATTGACACACAAAGAGTTGCATCTACTGCCATGCAACATCTCACACTATGTAAGTCATAGGACAGGTCCTACTAGTCCCTTCACCCCCACAGATAATAATGGAAGAGGAAAGGCCTCCATTGACAGACCCATACTTTGCAACAGAAGATCCAAGGAACATCACAAACAACGTTACAGATCAGGAGGATATCATCCTTCTCCCACTGCAGGCCACTATGCAGCAGTATGGTGGTCTAGACTTGCTAGTCTGCCCTCCCCGCCCAAGGGCAGGTGAAGCAGAGATGCGGCTACATCAAGCACAAATGGTGTGTGGCAGAGTTCATACAATTCATCCTAACTACGAGGAGGGGAGTGAGATGGTGTGTGGTGGTGTGGACATGACCCATCAGACAAGTGACACAACTGAACACAACAGTGAAGATGAGATCGGCTTTGGAGTGATGGATGCACAAGGACACACCACACTGCATTACATACCCCAACTGGTGCCACAGTCAGAGATAACCACACACTACACACCAGTGGCTTTTACCTCTGATTTCACTTACGAGCACCACATTGAGGACAGTGGAAGCACACCAAACAGTTGTCTTCCCATAGTAGCTACGGAGAACCCCCCAGCTGCACAGGAATTCGTGTCAGGAAGGATCACTTGAAATGTGCATTAATAACTGAAAGTGAATTGATCTCGGCACATGTCTACTGACACAAGTGTAGTGTATCACATACACTGTGTGGCATACTGTATACTTCGTACTTTTGCTGTATAATGTCCATTGCTATTGTCAATTTCAGTTCTCTCTGGAGCTTCATAATGGTTGCATCATCATGTCCACACTCACCACACTTAGAAAAATACAGTACACTACTGGCACACTATTGGACATTTCTCTTGAGACACAAATAAAGCCACCAGCAGTAACGGAGCACACACAGAACAGATTCAAAACAACCAAGTTGATAGGAATGTTTCGCCAGATACTGTACATACACTGCCTACTGTCCCTCAATGGACACCAAACTGGATACCTGACATTGCTGGTGGCCCACATATGCAATGATTTGCCCAAAACATCACTGGCAGCTACACTTATGGAATGCAGCAGTAAGTTGGTGATGTTAACAGTTAGTACCGGATATCACTACTTGATGGAGCCCTTTGTGGGCTCTAACTATGGTTAGGGTTAGGTGCAACTATGTAAGCTGCACGAACATGCACTAAGCAGCATTGAGATTGTCTAGAGCCATATTCATGACCCTAGGAAAATGTGGGTAATTAGCAGTCTATTGCTTGGTGACCGCAATAGACACAGGAAGGTTTCCTCCTGTGTCTATGGTGACAGAAGAAGCACAGTAAATACACTACCTCAATGGCATAATCAGGTTGAGTGTGTTATCATGAAAATGACAGCGGAATGTGTGCCTTCAGAAGCACAATGAATGCTCCCAATAGCACCACTTTCTTACCATTGGGTAGGACCCCCTGGTGATGTCATGGGCAGTGTTAGCTATGCTAGGGTCACACAGCTTTTGAAAGTGCCTGCACCCATTCAACTGCCCACTCACTCACTTGAGCCAAGTTGCGTTGTCAGCCAAGATCATTTGGATACATAAAAGGTTTCACATCATTATTCTTCTTCTTGTTGGCCACCTTCTCCTTTGTTGTTTCCCTCTGTTCCTCCTCACCACTGCTCTCCTCCTCTGAGTCAGACCTCTCCTCATGTCTTTGGCATTGTTGGTGACGTCTGATGGCCTTGCCCTCAATCCACTCCTCAATCTGGGTACGATTCTTGAGAATACCTTTTATCTGCAAGACACGGCACAGGTGCAGGTATACAGTCATATATAATCATATATATATATAATAAATACAGACAGGTAAGTACAGACACGTCACACACATACGTAGGTACAACACACACACACATACACTGTACAGTAAATACATACAAAAGAAAATCGTGTTTACACATGTTACACACACACACTGACAGGTTGCACATACATACACACACATGTACACACATAACTATGCTACACATACATACACATACAGTGAAATCTCAATTAAAGGACGCTCCCTATAAAGGACATAGTACTTGGTACTTGACATAGTGAACTTCACCAATTGCAAGTTGCCATGGATACATGTGCACATGTGACTGAGTCCAACACACATTGGTAATTATATGACAGAAATACTAGCAATGCACCAATATGGAGACTACAAGGGTTGATGAGTGGGACTATTGGTCAGTGGCTGTAGGGAATTTTCACAATCTAGTTATGATGTAACATAGTCATGGTGTACTTGACCATAGTCTGATGTGTTCAGCCATCTTTCCTCTATAGCACAATACCATAGACACTAGTTTCAAACTGTGGATACTCCTGCGCCCCAACGTCACCATCCCAACCCTATGGAAGTACTTCTGACTTCCATTCGCGTACCCAACACGACATCTGTCAACTGTACACTAACAAATGCAATCAAACACACACAACACATGTACGAACCTGGAAGAAGTTCTTTAAAATGAGGAAATCCAGGAGTTATAGACCACGTTGTTGAATGTCTTTAAACACGACGACTTTGGATAATACTGCCAGTTGAAAGAGGCAATACGTACTTGAGGCGGTCACAATTGGAACGAGAGAAAGAGCAATGATGGGCCCCCAGTGGCAGCTTCGCCGGATGAGCATCAGTAGCGTCCTAAACATGGCCATCTTGGGACACATCTGGTGACCACAGGAAAATGGAGGGCGGATCGGAATGGTCACCTTGGTATTGACGACAATATGGCCGCTTTCGGTAGGGCGCAGCGAGCTTTGTTGCCCCCAGCAATCTATGGCATTACCAGAAGGATGATGGCTGGAGATCGGAATACTTTTTTATTGAAACTTCTGCTAAAAGAGTAAATACAGCAGATTTCTTTAAAATTTTGACAAGGACGGGCTACGTAACATTAATTAGTTAGCTAGCTATAGCTAAGTGAGTGAAAATTTGTGTGAGAATTTAATTTAATTATCAATACACACTTCAAGATGAGATGACTCCATGAAATTTCCCCACCTTTACTCATGTAATACACTGCAGAACAGTGGCGTAGGAAGCGGGGGGGGCGCGGGGGGCTGGCGCCCCCCTGAACGCCAGAAATGGGGGGCTGTGCCCCCCTAAAAATATGCCAAATTGTTTTATAACTTGCCCCATTTAGTCACTATTCTGTTGTACTGGACTGAATTCTGAACTTGTAGAACGCCCGGCAGTATAGTCTCGCTTATCTAGCCAGTCCAGCCCTAGTCTCGCGGGGCCAGACCCATTTCCTGCCTCCATTTTTTCATTATGACGTCATCGGTCGGCAGGAAAAGGGTCTGGGGCATAACGTTCACTTTACTGGTGCAGCGGTCCAGCATTCCTGGACCCGCGATGATAATTAATTGGCTTTGAAGTGCCACCGCAAACAGCAAGCGCCTGTTGGACGGAGATGAAGGGAGGGCGCCGCTACGTTTATTCCACTCCACGTCGCCCTTTAGGGCCTACTTGGCCCGAAATCGTCTAATCGGACCTCAAGCCTTCCACCGCAGCCTGTGTGGTTGCTGAGAACGATGGGAAACCGCCGCTGAGCATGCAACGACTCGAGTTAACGGTGCGGTGGAAGGCTTGAGGTCCGATTAGACGATTTCGGGCCAAGTAGGCCCTAAAGGGCGACGTGGAGTGGAATAAACGTAGCGGCGCTCTCCCTTCAACACCACCTAACAGGCGCTTGCTGTTTGCGGTGGCACTTCAAAGCCAATTAATTATCATCGCGGGTCCAGGAATGCTGGACCGCTGCACCAGTAAAGTGAACGTTATGCCCCAGACCCTTTTCCTGCCGACCGATGACGTCATAATGAAAAAATGGAGGCAGGAAATGGGTCTGGCCCCGCGAGACTAGTCCAGCCCCTAGTGCACGTCCCGCACAACAATCCTACTCCATTTTGTATTGCGCAAGGGGCAGGTGTTGCGCAATAAGTGAAAAAATTTTGTATGTGTGTGTATTATTACATGAAACTTATGTTATATATGGGCAGTGCGCATGTGTGCCTATTACTGTTATCATTTCTGTATGCTCACCTATATTTATATGTGCATTTATTACAGCATTACAAAAATACACTGCATGTCAACAATGTACAACATTTCACAGGGTACAGTGCATGGGGGTTAAATATGCATGCACTCAAGTTTACATTGCAGTTGGAACACTCAGTGCATGCGGCCATGCATGCAAGGTTGTTAGACATGCTGAATTGATAGCTGAATGATACTCCATTTGGGCAAGTGAGCACACCGGCAAAGTTCAGTCATCCACCCTCTCTCCAATGGGGGGTTGGGTGGGGTCACTGTCACCATGGAGACGCATCTTTTGGGCTGAATGAGGTGTCTCATGGGTGCATGCAGAGGAGTCTTGCTCAGACTGGAACGTTGGGTACTCTTCTCCATCACAGGGGACAATTTTGGCAACTATTTGATTATTTGGCAAAGTCTGCTTCCATGTAACCCTTCCTTCATGCTCCACCAACCTCTCCCTCTCCTCCGCTGTCCAAATTGTACTCCCAGTGACAATCTCTACATCATCCAGCAGCTGTGGTACCTTGTGTGGAGCGCAGACTAATTTCATTGAGCTGTCCAGTTTTGGAACCTTATTGGTAATGTGGACTAGCTGTTGTTTGTCCGGTTCTACTTGATGTAGGAGCTGTCTGATCATCTCGATTCCTCGTGTCTGTGTAGAGAAGTAACAACTTAACACACAGAGCCAACATGTCTTTTCACAAAATCCCTTTTGACAAGGCTATATTTAGACTAGTCCGTTTGCAATAATGGAAAGACCATTGCTCAAGTTCACATGCAGAATCTGGAGGCCATTCGGTATTGTCCTCGCCAAAGTAAATTGTGACCATGAGTATCTATATGAAGTGGATAGCGGCAGCTACTCTACTCTTCTGGGCTCCATCACGGCGTTTCAGAGATCGCTCACGTTCAAAGAATGAAGCTGTGCGTTGGTGAGTGGTTGGGTAGTCTCACTTATAAGCAATACCACTCAATTTGTCGGAGGAGTTGTTCCAGGGATTTCTTCTACTGTATACATACTTAGCTTGTCACTTCAACCTGCGCAAATAATGCCAAAGGTGACACTTGCATTTGAAGCTACTCCTACAACTACATGTTAGAGCAGCTAAGTACTTGCTAGGTACGGTGTCACAGTTTAAAGTATTCCCCGTATAAAGTATCCCCCCTTCCCCCCAGGGGTAACCGAAAGTCGATTAAACGACAGAGAACTGACGATAGAAGCTAGTAAAATGCTTCCTACTACAGGATAAGACCACCTACTACTAGTAGAGTGTACATGTGTTAAGCGTCCAAATCTCCAAACCTTGCACTACATGACATTTGAGGTGTATATATGCAGAATAATGCGTCTATCTCGTTAACCGACGATCGCGGGGAAGTTTTCGTCTTCGAACTATGACTGGGACGCTTGTACTGTTCCATGGACGCTCTGAGAATGCCAAGAGGGGCCTAGTGCAAGGAGCAGAGGTGTTTAAGCAGCGCCAAGTAGCATGAAGGCGTGTAATATCTCAAACTGTTGGACATTGTTGTGCAGATGCGAAGTAGGGTAGCGTAGTGTAGTAGGGTATGAAGCAAAGTAGCATGTGAAGAGGAGGAAACTGTCCCAGAAGGGTCAAATGGAGGTCACAACAACTCCATGGAGTAGAATGCACCAAGAAGAGCAAAGAAATAGAGCGTCGGGGGATAAAGTATACTAGTTTATTTTAATCGGGGGATAGAATAAACCGCGGTAGAGCGACTGGCGGCTCAACGAGGCTGATTCCTATTCCTATATTAAAATGCAGCAAACCTGAATAGCGTACAATCAGCAAACAAGACAGCGCCCTACTCCCGAAAGATTCGAAAGACTCACCTGTTGCCTGCTTTGTAGTGGTGGATAAGACTGTCAGAGAAGCCATGCAGTAATCGCCGAATCCATACAGATGCTATCACGCCAAGCTCCAGAGGCACGTGACCAAACTTAAAGATGGCGGCTTGAGAGTTGCATACAAATATTCGAAGGAGCTGCTTATGTGTGCACTATCGGTATGTTCGCACAAGAATTGCTTGACGTACCCGACCTTGCATCGGACTGTACTCCACTGGCGGAGACGCCAATTCAGTGGGTGGCATGTCACGAAGCTAACGGTCCCCCAGTCTCCTGCATGTCATGCAGTTTCCTAGTCTCTAGGAAACAAAGCCCAATCCAAATGGCTTGTGCAGCACTTGTGTTCCTATGAACTGGTATTAGCATTTTTCTCCCCCTGTGTTTAGTGTGTATGTGGTGTGTGTCTGTGTATGTGGTGTATGTGCCTGTGTTAGTGTATATGTGGTGTGTGTGCATGCATGTGTGTGTGTTAATGTGTATGTGGTGTGTGTGTGTATACATGTGTGTGTGTGTGTGTGTGTGTGTGTGTGTGTGTGTGTGTGTGTGTGTGTGTGTGTGTGTGTTTGTGTTTGTGTGTGTAATAGTGTGTAATAGTGTGTAATGTATTCATTGTGCACTCCTGGTGTCATCCATACTTTCCTGAGTTGAGACATGTACTTAGCTTCATGTTCATACACATACAGTACACATAGGCCTTTTAATAGTGTTTAGCTTGCAATAGGGCTTCGGAGTGATGTTATTCCACAACCATCCCACTTGTCAGGATGAATATTAAAAGGGAAATGCTACTACTCCCCTTTTTGTGGTCAGTTAGGTAGACATCAGTGGTTGGCCTCAGGTCCCCTTGACTTTAATTAGGTCCCCCCTGTGGGTTTGCCTGCTGGATGGCTTCTGTTGCAGTATGCCCAAGTTGGCACTTGCTTAGACAACCAATTGATATGGCATGTGCAGGACTAGGTATGTATTTTGTAATGCTTGCCTCATTACCATTGGTTGTATTACTACATCTTACGTATGTACAAGCTACAGTATACCTCTTCCCCTACAAGCCAACAAATGTATCCATCTTGCTCTCCAGCCTTCAACCCTGACCTGTTGGATAGCAAGCCCAGTACAGACAGCCCATCACCACCTTCACAAACGGTCTGTTCATCAGTGAAACAGTGCACCACTGTCTGTCACTCAACGCAACAGGATGTAGAATTACAGGAAGTTGTGTCAGTGGGGGAAGCACCATAGGTCGACATACCACCTGAATACATCAGTCCATGATTAGACAGCAGGAAGTTGGAACATGTTACATACATACCCATATATGGTGTTTGTATGACCAGCCATGGATGTAGCAAAGATGCTTTGCAAATGTGCATCATACTGTATGTGGTTTGGTAGCTCTAATTGAGAAAGTGACACACTTTACTGATGATTTCTGTTGAACATGACACCATCCAATGTTCGGCCTATCAAAATATAGACTAGACATTTGCTGACTCAGCATTCTGCATACATGTACATAGTATGAAGTTTCCATACACCATCTGCTCCATTGAAATGTGCAAGACACACTTGTACTGTGCACTCTTACTGCAACGTCCCACCAAGCCCTACTGCTGACTCAGCAAATGCAGCTTGAGTCTGTTTTCAGCTGTCCACTGAAACTCCTAACTGATGAACAGATATAATAGTCACAGGTAGTACCCTATACATATAGCTATTGTATAAAGTATTAATACATGCACAATGTCATGCATGCCATGCAACATCATGCGTACGAGAGGAAAGGGCTAGGGTGCTGCATGTGATCGGAGTGCCAGCTAGGGCAGGATCAATGGGCACATATATACAGATGATCGAGGAACCATAATTATGATGCATGCATGCATGGTTTATGAAATAAACCAGTGGCTGCATGCAGCTGGCCCATGGGCTTTTGTATGCATGCACTTGTAACTTGTATTTATACGGGTTGCAATTGCACGTTTAGTTAGCTTATTGATTTGTACAATGTGGCTATAATTAATAGTGAGCATTACCTCATTGGATCAGACCAGCTCACCTGTATGACTTAGTAAGCATTACTACAGTACGTTGGATCAGATGAGCTCTCCTGTATGTGACTAGACCCTTACTACATTAATTGGATCAGACCAGTTCACCTGTATGGCTTAGTGAGCATTGCATACCGCCTGTGATTTACATCTTGCCCACTTAGAACACCCATTCAAAGCACACAGCACATGCATGCAGTTAACATAGCAGTAGTAGAAAAACACTGTAAGCAATTGCAATACTCCACACAACATCAAAGGCACTCAATGGTATACTCTTAATATTTACATTAAAGCACGCACTGTCACATATATATCGCTCAAGGCAAAGGGCCTCAGCTACGTGTCAGGAAATGCATGGGGTTACAAGATCAAGGTGACAGCTAGGTCCAAGCTCATACGTAGACCCTTAAGCATTTTCAGATGTTACACCTCTAACGCACCTCCAAATATCACTAACAGCTAGCCCATCCCATGGTAGAATGGAGGCTTTGTTAATATACTAGCACTGCATGTCCAACTGGAGACCTAGTTGCATTCGATCCTTATAGGAAGTCCGAAAAGAGTCTAAACACACACTGCAATATAGAGTAGTTGGCATGCATGGATCAGCACAATCATACCTTTGGTAATTTGAAATCTAGTCCTTATAATTGAGATCTTCATGGAAATGAACAAAAGCCTCCTCCGCCGACCAGAAGGGTGGATCGCAGGTGTTCATGTCTCTCTTTGAGCACCTCCAGGGATGCAGGTTGGTATTGAACATAGAAAGGCATGCATGCATACACCCTACTGACCCCTTTCGCCCCCATGCACGCATAGCCAGATTAAACGTCATTCATTATGTGCTTGCTCCCTGAAGAGCTCACTTTATTGCATGCATGGCTTTTACAGTGATCATGCAGTGCACATTGCACTAGAGGAGCTTATATGCACAGTGCTCAGTGCACAGTGCATTGCACTAGAGGAGCTCACTTGTATGGCTTATATGCACAGTGCATTGCACTAGAGGAACTCACTTGTATGGCTTATATGCACAGTGCATTGCACTAGAGGAGCTCACTTGTATGGCTTATATGCACAGTGCATTGCACTAGAGGAACTCACTTGTATGGCTTATATGCACAGTGCATTGCACTAGAGGAGCTCACTTGTATGGCTTATATGCACAGTGCATTGCACTAGAGGAGCTCACTTGTATGGCTTAAATGCACAGTGCATTGCACTAGAGGAACTCACTTGTATGGCTTATATGCACAGTGCATTGCACTAGAGGAGCTCACTTGTATGGCTTATATGCACAGTGCATTGCACTAGAGGAACTCACTTGTATGGCTTATATGCACAGTGCATTGCACTAGAGGAGCTCACTTGTATGGCTTATATGCACAGTGCATTGCACTAGAGGAGCTCACTTGTATGGCTTATATGCACAGTGCATTGCACTAGAGGAGCTCACTTGTATGGCTTATATGCACAGTGCATTGCACTAGAGGAGCTCACTTGTATGGCTTATATGCACAGTGCATTGCACTAGAGGAGCTCACTTGTATGGCTTATATGCACAGTGCATTGCACTAGAGGAGCTCACTTGTATGGCTTATATGCACAGTGCATTGCACTAGAGGAGCTCACTTGTATGGCTTATATGCACAGTGCATTGCACTAGAGGAGCTCACTTGTATGGCTTATATGCACAGTGCATTGCACTAGAGGAGCTCACTTGTATGGCTTATATGCACAGTGCATTGCACTAGAGGAGCTCACTTGTATGGCTTATATGCACAGTGCATTGCACTAGAGGAGCTCACTTGTATGGCTTATATGCACAGTGCATTGCACTAGAGGAGCTCACTTGTATGGCTTATATGCACAGTGCATTGCACTAGAGGAGCTCACTTGTATGGCTTATATGCACAGTGCATTGCACTAGAGGAGCTCACTTGTATGGCTTATATGCACAGTGCATTGCACTAGAGGAGCTCACTTGTATGGCTTATATGCACAGTGCATTGCACTAGAGGAGCTCACTTGTATGGCTTATATGCACAGTGCATTGCACTAGAGGAGCTCACTTGTATGGCTTATATGCACAGTGCATTGCACTAGAGGAGCTCACTTGTATGGCTTATATGCACAGTGCATTGCACTAGAGGAGCTCACTTGTATGGCTTATATGCACAGTGCATTGCACTAGAGGAGCTCACTTGTATGGCTTATATGCACAGTGCATTGCACTAGAGGAGCTCACTTGTATGGCTTATATGCACAGTGCATTGCACTAGAGGAGCTCACTTGTATGGCTTATATGCACAGTGCATTGCACTAGAGGAGCTCACTTGTATGGCTTATATGCACAGTGCATTGCACTAGAGGAACTCACTTGTATGGCTTATATGCACAGTGCATTGCACTAGAGGAGCTCACTTGTATGGCTTATATGCACAGTGCATTGCACTAGAGGAGCTCACTTGTATGGCTTATATGCACAGTGCATTGCACTAGAGGAACTCACTTGTATGGCTTATATGCACAGTGCATTGCACTAGAGGAACTCACTTGTATGGCTTATATGCACAGTACATTGCACTAGAGGAGCTCACTTGTATGGCTTATATGCACAGTGCATTGCACTAGAGGAGCTCACTTGTATGGCTTATATGCACAGTGCATTGCACTAGAGGAGCTCACTTGTATGGCTTATATGCACAGTGCATTGCACTAGAGGAGCTCACTTGTATGGCTTATATGCACAGTGCATTGCACTAGAGGAGCTCACTTGTATGGCTTATATGCACAGTGCATTGCACTAGAGGAGCTCACTTGTATGGCTTATATGCACAGTGCATTGCACTAGAGGAGCTCACTTGTATGGCTTATATGCACAGTGCATTGCACTAGAGGAGCTCACTTGTATGGCTTATATGCACAGTGCTCAGTGCACAGTGCATTGCACTAGAGGAGCTCACTTGTATGGCTTATATGCACAGTGCTCAGTGCACATTGCATTGCATAGGAGAGCTCACTTGTATGGCTTAGTGAGCAGTGCACTTTGCTAAGGAATTAAAGGATAATGCTCAACAGCATCTTGTAGGTGTAGTGAGCTGTCAGGGGGAATGTCAGTTCCATGCACTAATGTGCATACCTGCACTCAATCTCCAATAGTTATGCTACAACACCCAAAAAGAGCCAGCTCACTACTTCTGACTGTTCTCGACATACACATGCAAATATGTGTGACACAATGTACATAACACTAGTTCTTGTCCTCTTGGATGCCTTGGTGTTCCTCACATCCCTCCCCCAGCCTATGGTGAAGTAGGTCTGGAGTTGGCTTCCACTCGTCGCCTGCCCAATCGTGGTGCCCCCCTCCCTCGTGTGGGTGCAGTGGACTGGTCTGGAGGGGAAGTGACAGAGGAGGAGCAGAAGACACTGGAGGCTGCCATGTACAGACTGAGGGAACAAGTGGCACAGAGGAGAGTACTTGCTAAGCCATGCTTTCAGGACTTTGACAGGTCTGTGTGTGTGTGTGTGTGTGTGTGTGTGTGTGTGTGTGTGTGTGTGTGTGTGTGTGTGTGTGTGTGTGTGTGTGTGTGTGTGTGTGTGTGTGTGTGTGTGTGTGTGTGTGTGTGTGTGTGTGTGTGTGTGTGTGTGTGTGTGTGTGTATCAAAGTTCATGGCATTAAGTTGAGGAACAATCACCCAAGAAGGCACATGAAAACAATGCATGGGCTGCCAATGGCTCCCACTAGTAGTGAATATGACTTGTATATTACGTGCCTGTATAGGGTGTTGCCATGTAAACGTACGTGTGACATGTGGCAAGGACAGCATTGATAAAATGTCTACACAGCCCACCAGTGGCTGTGGACAGATGTGTAGCAATACAATGACATTATTGTAAACCACTCCCCTTTTGGGAATGGCTGGGAGTCTGTTTGGGAAAGGTGCATGGGGGAGTGAACTGAATGTGCTTGACTTTGTGAGCTGTGGTTTATAATGAAATTCATAGTATGCATATACCATCAGTAGGGTGGGGTATGAAGGACTGGGGTGACACTCCTAGCTGGTGAGGCATGTACAGGTTGCTTACGTAGCTAAGGTCTGTAATGAGGTTGTAATGAAATTCATAGTATGCATATACCATCAGTAGGGTGGGGTATGAAGGACTGGGGTGACGCTCCTAGCTGGTGAGGCATGTACAGGTTGCTTACGTAGCTAAGGTCTGTAATGAGGTTGTAATGAATTTCATAGTATGCATATACCATCAGTAGGGTGGGGTATGAACGGACTGGGGTGACACTCCTACCTTTGGGCACTACAGCTTCTCTGGTTCAAAATCTAAATCCTAGACAGAACCCCGGCAAGTACATAGGGTCTGTAAACTAATCAATGCAAATACTGCAAAGTCAACTGGGGCTTGCCAGTTACAGTGTGGCATGTACACCATACACCTCACACACACACACACACACACACACACACACACACACACACACACACACACACACACACACACACACACACACACATGCATGCACACAGACACGCACACATGCACACACACACACACACACACACACACACACACACACACACACACACATGCACGCACACAGGCACGCACACACACACAAACACACACACACACACACACACACACACACACACACACACACACACACACACACACACACACACACACACACACACACACACACACACATACACACTGCAAACACACACAGAGACACACACACACCAGCCACCTGCTAGTGAAACCAAACAACCTCCACAACCTGAAGAAGCCCCCCAGTGGCAGATGCTTCGAGAACCTTGCTTAGCTTCCCACCTGACCAACAGACAACAGCACCTGCTACAAACTAACCAGGACAGACAAGGCAATGCACAAGGTACTTTGAGGGGGTGAGCTGCCTGAACATCTAATTGAATCTTCGGTGTAATATAGAGGGTTAAGCTAATCAGATAGTGATCTGATTACTTAACAATATTCATTGCCCATTAGGGCATGGCCAAAGAGTATATAGATATAGTCCAGTAGATAGAGATAGATATAGATATAGTCCAGTGCAGATATAAGCATCTCAATAGCACAAGACGAGAGTTATTCAAAGCGAAACATTCTTTGACTTTCAAGAACAGTTTTCTGTCGCTACTAGTAGCAGTTCAGGAACAAGAAGGTAAGCAGAGGTGAAGGGAAGGGGGGAGTATGTGCGATGTAGTACGCGATCTCCGTTTGCTCGCAGCGCGTAAAGTTCGCGCCTAGGCCAGAAGCAGTCCGCGAGCACGTAGCGAGCTGCAGCGAGCGTCCCGAGGGAGACTACCAACTTGCCGCCAGTCACCGACCTGCGCCGCCAGTTCGTCCTGTGCACTGCACTGCTCTGCGCCAAATTCGAGCGAAGTTAAGCCATTGCTCGCGCGCTCCCAGCTACACCACACCGGATTCCTCCTTCGCAGCGGACTCTCCTGGCTCTGGACAAATGTGCAGTCTATAGCTGGTGTCGACATGATGCTTTCGGCCCTAAACGCAGGGCCGACAGACGCGAAACAACTCTGGAACATGTTGAGCAGAGTAGTGGGCATTGTCACGTTACTTTCGGCCCGACAGCCGGCACGGTTCTGCAGATATCACGAGCGAGTGCCCGCACCTTGCAGTCAGACAAGTCCAGTGCAGCACACAATGTGCTTGGGAAGAAATGTAAGACTGCCCCTCTAAGTACTGCAACTGAGAGGACTGCACTCAGAGACAAGCTTGCCCAGTTAGTAATTGCCTCCTCCCATGCCATCTTTCGGGCTCACAAGAACTCTACGTGGACCTAACCAGCTGTTCTACATGTCACATGTCAGTACACTTGACTTGTTCCTATTATCATCGCCTATGTTTCCATATATACCTGTGTATGTAACCATTCACTTTAACCACATATTCATACACTTTTGATTAATGTCCTGTACACACACACATAAAAATGTCATACAATCACATGCCTTGCCAGGTTATTCCTTGATATGCATTTCCTTAGTGACTTTGCTTCTCTGTCGAGCATCTATATAGTATTGCAGACATCTTGGCTAGTAGCTATTATAGCAGGAGGGAGTTTGGTGAGTATGGTTCTTCTGTGTTGCAATCTCTGGTATTCTCCCACATTCCAATGAAAAGCGTCGCCAAGTAAAGCAGTTCTGGCCTCAATTCAGGCAAACGAGCAGCTATAACAAATGCGTTCTGGTAATCTCAGATCTGTCTCTATCCTTGCTAACCACAGGTCAGCCCACTGGTGTGCAGTGGATTGTATACGAGTACAAAGATATGCTCAAAGAGTAGTTCTGTCAGGTAAGCTTTAAACTCTAACTTGATCATAAAGGCATTGCGTTGCAAGTAGCGACTAGCCAACATCTTCACATGAAAATTACTCAATTATAATATTGTTGCATTATTGCCAGTACAAGTCGGAGCAAATTACAGCCACCAGCAATAATACGACGGAGACACCTTAACAATGACAATGCAGTTCATGGCAGGTTGCCATGGACCCACTCACATCTGCATACTAGCTGTCTTACAGATCAAACACAGACCTTTGTGTGTAGTTTGCAAAGTTGAAATGTGGAAAGCTTAATTCATAACCTTACACCGCCAAGGACAATGTAAATTGGTGGTTCCCCACAGAATGAGACATGCATCGCCTTTCAATTTCAAATAACCCCTTCCTGTTGTCCGGCAGCACCTTGCAGTCAGGCACGTCCACTTTATCGCGAATCAGGACATGTGTGTTACACAGGTGAGGATCTATGCCTACGCAATGGGAGTTAGAGACACTGTGGATATGACATGCATTTCCTTAGTGACTTTGCTTCTCTGCCAAGCATCTAGTATTGCAGACATCTTGGCTAGTAGCTATTATAGCAGGAGGGAGTTTGGTGAGTATGATTCTTCTGTGTGGCAAAACTCTGGTATTTTCCCACATTCCAATGAATAGCATCGCCAAGTAAAGCAGTTCTGGCCTCAATTCAGGCAAAGAGCAGCTATAACAAATGCATTCTGGTAATCTGAGATCTACGGGTTCTACGGGAAGGTTCACACTTCACAGCAACACATTATGATTTACAGATGCACTCAATGTACAGTCTTTCCTCCTCCTTCCCCCCAGATACAATGGCACAACCACCTCTGACAGACTCTTCATTCTCAACAGAGAATGAGAACAACATTACAGTGACCCAGGAAGAAGCAAGACCCCACCCAGAGACAGACCAGCTTGTTTCCAGCACACCTCACATGCCATGTTGGAGGAGGGATAACGGAGAAATGTTGTGCGTGCTTCTTGCTCCAAGTCCCATTAACACAGCTCCCAACACACCACACCTCCTCCCCCACACACTAATGAGGGAGCAGAGGAGGGTCCTCCTGGAGGACATGCTCCCTCTCCCCTCACAGGACACTACACACCAGGGAGGTGGTCTAGACCTGCTAGTCTGTGCTCCCCGCCTGAGGCCATGTGGAGTGCAAATATTGTCTGGTACAGTGCTACGGAGTCTGGCAAGGAATGAGGAATGAGCTGAGGTGGTGTGTGTTGATGGAGGAGGTGAGAGGACTAACCGGAACATGCTTCACCACACAAGTAACACAACTGAACCCAGCAGTGAAGTGGAGATCAACTTTGGGGTAATGGACATTTCTGAACACAGCCCACACTACTACATCCCACCACAACAGATGCAGCTACCACTGGAGACAGCTCAGACATAATTATAGTGGCAGTGGCCCATTAGAAGATGACAGATTTGAGTGTAACACAGTTGCTGAAGAGAGCCCCATTCCAGCTACACAGCGGTTTGTGTCAGGACGGACAGTAACAGACATGTGATTAGCACAGAACTACCCATATCTTCACACCAAATATGGGAAAAGCACTAAAAACTGACACACAATTTCACAGTCCGCAGCAGATGTGTGTGAATTCACAACTCAACCGTGTGACACCTAGTCAAACCCAAAACCTCTTATCCCATTGTGAGTACAATATTTGCCACAGTAACAACTTTGTCACACAATGTTTGTCACAGTAACAACTTTGTCACACAATGTTTGTCACAGTAACAACTTTGTCACACAATGTTTGTCACAGTAACAACTTCATCACACAATGTTTCACACAGTAACAACTTCATCACACAATGTTTCTCACAGTAATTACTTTGTCACACAATGTTTGTCACAGTAACAACTTCATCACACAATGTTTGTCACAGTAATTACTTTGTCACACAATGTTTGTCACAGTATTATTATCATTAAATAATTATTTCTTGGTCTTGCTTCATTATCGCTGCCCTTTATTAGTAACTCCTTTGTGTGTAGATACTAAATCTACCACTGTATATCTCAATGCCAACTATCTAGATTTTAAACCCTCATTCATCAATTCGATGAAAGTAATTGATGTGGGTTAACTAGATTGACGGCCTGCTAAACCTGACACTGGTATAATTTGGGTAGGCCCAAGTAAGTCCCACAATTATCAGCGGATATACTGCATTCAGTAATGCTTGTGTGTAGTGTCATACAGCAATAGGCCTAATTCACTCTGCACACCAGCGAGTGGGGGAGTAGCAGAAGTAGCTAGGTCATGTCTGGGAAGGGTCTGGTTGGAGCTACAGTATCCATGTAAACTGCAATCGTATCGTTGTCAGCTTTACAACGGCTGGTGCAGCTGCACAGGGAACTAAATTAAGTTCTTTCTTAGTACTGGCCACCGGCAGCCATTTTTAATTGTCATATTATGATTGTGCAATAATAAAAGCTCTGAGCCTCCCTCAAAGGTTGGGCTAGATCTGCCACTGCTACAGGGAGATGAGGGAGAGCAAGACGCTGAGCCTTTACAGCCCTCCATTCTACACGAGCCCACGTGGTTATCAAATGTGCATCCATACCTACTTGTATGGAGACGGCACTGGTAAAGGGTCGCACATCTCATTGTTCTTTGTGTGATTACGTCAGAGCATGATGAACTCCTTTCATGGCCGTTTAAGCAGAAAGTTACCATCTCCCTGTTGAATCAGGATACATCGGCTGAGGAGTTCTCTCACACCATTGAGACCTACCTTCCTGATCTAAGCAGCTCATCATTTCAGAAGCCTGCTCTGAAATGAATGTGGTATCAAGCTTTCCAAAGTTTGTGAAGAAATCTGTTCTTAAGGATACATGGTTTGTGAAAGATGACACCATGTACCAGCATGTGAGGGTGGATTGTAATGGTCTTGTTTCAGGATAAGTACTGATTTGAATGTTACCGATTAATTGACAATGACTGAACCCAGTCGTTGTGTATTAATATATGTATGTATGTATGTATGTAGGTATCTCAATGGATAGCAAGGTGCAATGCACACACATTACTGAAGTGGTAACATGTAAGAGGACACAGCTGTAATGGAACTACTGAGTACCCAAACTCGACACCATTCACTTAGCAGGTGACAAGATGAAAAGTGCCTCATTAGTACTTGCAGGGAAGCCACCCCTAAGCAGATGTGCACATCCATAATTCCTACTTACAGTATCCAACAAGTACTTACGTATGTATGTATTCCTGTATCACTCCAGAACAATACACACTGACAGTACTACACAGACTTGCACACAGCCATACACAGAACACTTACAAGTGCCAGAAATGATATCACTACACTGCCCTATAAGGACAGACACAATCGTATTCGTATGCATGTACTTACAAGTGCCAGAAATGATATCACTACACTGCCCTATAAGGACAGACACAATCGTATTCGTATGCATGTAGCTAGGCAACGTGAAAGTGTATGAAAGGAAGTAAAAGTAACGAATTCTTTCAAACATCCCAGTTGAAGCACAAGTACATACATTTGTATGCCCAATTGAACAGGAGAAACTATGCAAAAACAGTGAAAGTCACAGCCTGCTCTACTTCCCCATCATCACTCACTGTACTTAATCACATTGCACTATATGTCTACCTGTGTGGGTGGGTACACGCATGTACAGTGCATTTGTGTGTGTGGGTACTGAATAGTGAATAAATCCACTTGGTAGTCAATACCGCTCATTTATTTTCCTGGTCAACACACACACTTCCACCCAGCTCTCTCACCTGCATGCACTGCAAACAGTATCCCCACTGCTACTGCCACTCCTATCCCAAGAGTACCTCCAATGATGGAGAAGAGGAGACCAAACTCATTGATGGGGAAGTAAGGTGGGTTGTGACGGTAAGCCTGGAGGGGAGGGAGAGGAGGTACAACACACTCAACAGACAGGTGGAAACACAGACATGCATTTGGTGTGCACATTGTTGACTGACTCTGTCAGTGCTGTCACAGTGGTCACCATGATGACAGGAAGAACAACATGTGATGTAGAACAAGAGCCTACAAGTTTGATGATAAATTGACAAGTCACATAATCCATGTACTAGTACATTGTGTGTGTATACACAAGTGTACAAAGCAGCTATGTACAGTATGGCTGTATGTCAAGTGTAGCTCCATCACCAGTAAAACAACACTCATGAGTCACACCACAGTGTGTGTGTGTGTGTGTGCGTGTGTATGTGTGTGTGTGTGTGTGTGTGTGTGTGTGTGTGTGTGTGTGTGTGTGTGTGTGTGTGTGTGTGTGTGTATGTGTGTGTGTGTGTGTGTGTGTGTGTGTGTGTGTGTGTGTGTGTGTGTGTGTGTGTGTGTGTGTGTGTGTGTGTGTGTATGGGTGTGTGTGTGTGTGTGTGTGTGTGTGTGTGTGTGTGTGTGTGTGTGTGTGTGTGTGTGTGTGTGTGTGTGTGTGTGTGTGTGTGTGTGTGTGTGTGTGTGTGTGTGTGTGTGTGTGTGTGTGTGTGTGTGTGTGTGTGTGTGTGTGTGTGTGTGAACATGCGTCATAGTGGTAGTGGTGGTTGCTGTGGTAACATACATGAAAGGCGCCTGGGGCTAAGTACAAGTAGTTACACACACCGGAAGTGCTAGGAATGCACTCGCCCCCACAATCCTACTTTGGAATGCAGTGGTTACTAGGGGTCAACGAGGTGAAACCTTACACATTCAAGAGCCGCCCCACATTCCCAATGTGTAACCAATACAAATATGTGACACATGCTTAATATAAATAGTAAACAAACAGTGCCTCCCACACATTCAAGCTTTAAAGAGCTGTGTAGAGGATACCATGTCATCCAATACAAGTGCACAGTGCAAACAGACCATATACAAACGCGCACCAAGCAAACACACCTTCAGACAAGACTCTATCACCGTAAAACCACTTGCTCTTTCACCATGAAATTATGACACGGTTGCCAGGGGCAACTGGTATCCTCTCCCCTTCCATTAGGTCACAGGGTCCAGACAGACACGTCCACACACCAAACTTGAACACACAACAAGCCCCACTGTATGCAGTATTGATGGTGGCCTCGTACTGTGTGGAGAGGAGAGGGGGAGAGGGAGGGGAGGGGGAGAGGCGAAAGAACACCGTCACAAAACCATATGCATGTTCATAGCACATAAGTCAACTACAGGTGCCCAAAGGAATGTATGGGCTATCGATAAATACTCAAAGTCCTTGATCAGCCTCTAATACGGAAGCTGAAACTGGACATCTTAAGTAATAGCAGGCTATTAGCAGCTAACGAAGGCCTTTCAGGCGGAAACCTCCTGTATCTAATTCACTGCTTGCTATGTCATTTGCAATTTCTCTTTTACAAGATTACCCCCTACATAACAATGAGCCTTTACAAATAGTATTGACAACTATCAGTGGCATATATTCAACAAGCACAACATACATACAAAAAGGACTACATGTAATTAAGCATGAAATGTGTGTGTATACACAGAGACATAGACACATCTGCCACACACACACATACACACAAAAGCAACATACACATATAGCACATACACACACGCTAACAGACAATGCATACACACACACAAACACCCACCCACACATGCGCGCGCACACACAAACACCCACCCACACACACACATACACACACACACACACACACACACACACACACACCATTCTAGCCCTATTCTCCTTCTTCTGCTGTATCTGTTCCAATGTAAAGTCATATTTGGAGCATCCCTCCCTCACAGGGTAGTCTATGCCATCGCCAGCAGGACAACCTGAGAGATTGATCACCTGCAACGGATACATATACGTAATTAGGAAGATGACAATTGCATTCAACAGAATTGACAAGAAAAGCCAAAGAGATGAAACCAAATATGACAGAAATGATAAGAGATGGTCCAAACTTATGTAATGGTAGCCACATGACAGAAGTGGGTAAGGGATGACAACGGAAGTTAAAGGACTGCCTTATTTGGGTATAACACATGTCAAGTGACAAATATTTTAAAAACTCCCCAATAGGTACTACCAAGAGAGAAACACTCTAAACCAGAATCTACAAGCTTTGCACCAGCAGTATTCATGGCCAGCATCAGAGGTGTGACTGTTCCTCAGCAACACCTACATAGGCTCACTCCATAACAATTGAGTTATTGTCAGTGGCCCAATGGCCCATTATCAACAGATGCACCATGCACACTATAGATACACACTATACTATAGGTACAGACACAACACAGCCACATGTACATGATGTCTACTTACTTGCAAAACATGAGTGGCATGACTATGTACATGAAGTACGCATGTGGGACCATGAAAGCTAAGAATGCTGACTCAGCACTACCATCAGCATGTACACAACATTCCACAGGGACATTGTGTACATACGTACGCAGGGCTCTGGGCAGTACAGTACACTTAGCTCTCATAGACAGGGAGTGTTCACTCACACTGCAATCCTCACACACTAAAATAACACCAAATATATTTCGTATGTATGTACTAGAATTGGCCAAATTACATACTCATGCTTATAATTATTATGAATAACCGGTTGACCGGTTAGGTAGTCCCAGCACAGCACGGTTCACACTACATTTTGTAACCGTTCCCGAACCGAACCGGGTCAGTGTAAACGCGGTAATAGTAGCACACTCATGTACAATAGTAGCACACTCATGTACAATAGTAGCACACTCATGTACAATAGTAGCACACTCATGTACAATAGTAGCACACTCATGTACAATAGTAGCACACTCATGTACAATGCTGCAAGAATTAGCAGTAACACACTATGGGCCATGCATGCATGTACATATGTAGCCATATGAACATACATGTACAATCATACATGTACATACATGTACATACATGTACAATCATACATGTACATATATGTACATACATGTACTTATGTACATACATGTACATATATGTACATACATGTACTTATGTACATACATGTACATATATGTACATACATATATATACTAATAAATATATTCATACATAGTGCCAAAGGTGTTTGATTCAACACACTACACTGGCATGGTGCAGCTGTACAATTGTTCTAACAAAGCTTAATTGGAATTGTCACCATTTCGACTACTTCACTGTGTTCAGTATGCCAGTGTATGATTGCAGGCTAGAAAAAGACCCAAGGTGTGCACGTGTGGTTGTCCCCCTCATTGCGTAAGACACTACAAATTCAAGACACTTCTCTCATGAGGACAGTGACTGTGTACCAGCTGCATAAGGATATGCACACACTGCCTCTGAGACACGCACCTCTCTAATGGGGACAGTGCATGCCTACTGATTCAGTTACATAGAGATGTGTACAAAACTACGTACCTCTGAAATAAGGACACCTTTCTAATGAGGACAGCACCTACTGTCCCAACTACATAGAGATGTGTACAAAACTACCTCTGAAATAAGGACACCTCTCTAATGGGGACAGTGCCTACTGTCCCAGCTACATAGAGATGCATACAAAACTACCTCTGAAATAAGGACACCTCTCTAATGGGGACAGTGCCTACTGTCCCAACTACATAGAGATGTGTACAAAACTACCTCTGAAATAAGGACACCTCTCTAATGGGGACAGTGCCTACTGTCCCAGCTACATAGAGATGCGTACAAAACTACCTCTGAAATAAGGACACCTCTCTAATGGGGACAGTGCCTACTATCCCAACTACATAGAGATGTGTACAAAACTACCTCTGAAATAAGGACACCTCTCTAATGGGGACAGTGCCTACTATCCCAGCTACAGAGATGCATACAAAACTACCTCTGAAATAAGGACACCTCTCTAATGGGGACAGTGCCTACTGTCCCAGCTACATAGAGATGTGTACAAAACTACCTCTGAAATAAGGACACCTCTCTAATGGGGGCAGTGCCTACTGTCCCAGCTACATAGAGATGTGTACAAAACTACCTCTGAAATAAGGACACCTCTCTAATGAGGGGACAGTGCCTGCTGTCCCAGCTACATAGAGATGTGTACAAAACTACCTCTGAAATAAGGACACCTCTCTAATGAGGACAGTGCCTACTGTCCCAGCTACATAGAGATGTGTACAAAACTACCTCTGAAATAAGGACACCGCTCTAATGAGGGGACAGTGCCTGCTGTCCCAGCTACATAGAGATGTGTACAAAACTACCTCTGAAATAAGGACACCTCTCTAATGAGGACAGTGCCTACTGTCCCAGCTACATAGAGATGTGTACAAAACTACCTCTGAAATAAGGACACCTCTCTAATGGGGGCAGTGCCTACTGTCCCAGCTACATAGAGATGTGTACAAAACTACCTCTGAAATAAGGACACCTCTCTAATGAGGGGACAGTGCCTGCTGTCCCAGCTACATAGAGATGCATACAAAACTACCTCTGAAATAAGGACACCTCTAATGAGGACAGTGCCTACTGTCCCGGCTACATAGAGATGTGTACAAACTACATCTGAAATAAGGACACCTCTAATGAGGACAGTGCCTACTGTCCCGGCTACATAGAGATGTGTACAAACTACCTCTGAAATAAGGACACCTCTCTAATGAGACATATGGGTCTGTGCCAGACTGTCCCAAAGGTTTCCGGAGTAGACACATAGCACTTTATACAGTACAGTGGAACCCCGCCTTGCGGACACCCCTGAAAAGCGGACACCTCAATTATGCGGACACTTTCTAAAGTCCCAGCGATTGGCCCTATTCTACCTGTATAAACTTCCCCTTGAAATGCGGACACCCCGTTATTCCGTATTGCGGACAGCGCCTGTGTACCGCCCTATACAACTCTGTATAAACCCCACCCAATAATCCGGACATTTCAATCAGCTGCCAGAAAATGGCCGCTCCCTGATTTGCACCGCTACATCTGACAAGTGACAGGAACAGCACAGAAGTTGATGAGTGCCGCAAATCGTCTATACCATGGGGATTGATAGTGTCTTTAACATGGGAAAGTTCAGCGCGACCAGCTATTCTTTTCGTCTTCAGAATTGGTGCGTGAGTCGAGTACTCCAGCGAACCACCTATATACCTTTACAAATTCGTCTTATTTTGATACTTTTCATGCATACTAGATGATTGTTTTAACGTATGGGCTTATAAGCTGTACCTCTGAAATGCGGACACCCCTATAATCAGGACACTTCTTTTGTTCCGAAGGGTGTCCGCATTATAGGGGTTCCACTGTACATTCAATGCATATTCCTACCCACTTTGTGGCTATTTGGATGAGGCTGTTCACTGTGAATGAAACAAGGTTGACACTTAACCACCCATGGAAGCAATACAAACAGACCAGAGTGATTGCACTTCCAACTTCACTAGGCTTGGACTGAATAGGATGCAAAGGCAATACAACCCCCCCCAATTCCATTCAGGTCAGGTAATGGGACGGAGGTGTTGGTTGCTGGGCAAGTTGGCATAAGCCATATCTGTGTGTTGTATAAATAGTGACCTCTCGCCGCAGCTGCTGTGCGCGAGATAAAGGAACACTACATTAATTTATATGGGTAGTATAGACGTTGTTACGTGTACAAAGGACCATTTAAAAGGACCCGCGAATAGACCTTCTGTCAGTTCGAGCATAGATACTCTACCCTACGCAACCGTTCGAGCACCGTGTCTGTGGTACAAGGAGCAGTTTCTCTGCTAATTACTAGCACTACAGCAACAAGGAGGTAAGCAGAGGGATTGGGAGGAGGTTAGCGATAGAGCTTGTATGATTTACTGCACAGTCTCAGCGTTTGCTCAACTCGTAGCGTGCGCGCGCAGCTCTCCGAGTGCACGATCAGCGCGAATTGCAGCTAAGCGTAAGGCGGCTTTCAGGTGGAGCGGGTAGAACTTCGGGAGAAGACAAAGCAACTCGCCAGTGATGTTTGAGGTAGTCGCAGAGAGTGTGACATTAACCTACATTTTCGCGCGGACTGCGGAGTCGACTCACCGCGCGGGAGCACACTTCCGTCCTTCGCAGTTTTCCCATACACTGCTCTCTGTTCTAAGGCATGTCCACTGGGAGATGATTCCAACGCCTTGCAGTCAGGGAAGTAAGTGAGTAAAGATGAAGAAAAGTCAGTTGCGCTTTACAGGCGAAGATTGGCCACTTGTTAGGTTCACTTGCTGACGTCAGAGGCGCTGTGCAAGTGTCATGCGATAACTTTGCAACTGTTTCTCTGTTGAGTATCGAGTATAGCTGACACTATGGGTAGTAGTAGTGGTAGCTAGCTGTGAGCACAAGAATTCTGGAGGGATCATCCATGTTGTTGCCACTCACTGCACTAACCAAATTGCTATCAGGTCTGTCACAAAGTAACTGGCCTCCGAAAATGGTCCCCTGGACTGATTTTGGCCAGTTGCACTTGCCATAATCGATCCCCCTTACGGTACTTCATGATTATAAGACTAGAAAACATTACTCCCCATTAACCCAAACCCTAATTTCACTTAGGTTGATAGAGACAGCCTGAAGCTAAGTTGTTCAAAAGATGGGGCCTGAAGCTACACTGATATATGGCCCAAGGCTAAGTCGTTAGAGAGGTGATCCGAGGCCAAGACGGCCTGTAGCTAAGTCTGCTAGAGAAGACCCCAGGCTATGCTGTAATGGCATAGCCTGGGGTCCTCTCTTCTCCCTAATGTATGATGTAATGTGATGTATATGATGTGACAACACCAGCTAAGGAGTTGTCCATGGGAAGGGGACAGAGGTGTGTCATTGGCTCAACAAGCATGTGTGTGTGTGTGAGGGAACACACGTTAACACTGACATTGCAGTTAATGGTAGGGTGGGGTGGAGGTGGAAGGACATGGTACATCTGTGCGGCCTTCAGGTCATCTACCTGTTACTTGCTGTCTTAGAGAGCTCAATACGTATGTGCCACTGTGGCTTGTATACAAAGAACAAATACAAATCACTTAACCCTAAAACACAACCCCTTATATGTAGGACAAGGTCAACGGGTGATTTTCCACACAGAATGAGGCCATTGTTGTTGCCTTTTTCTTTCAATTTCAACGGCCCCATTACCATCCTCTCCTATCATCCCTACACACATTGGCAGTAGTGAATGAGACTTGTGTACCATTCATGACAGTAGCCTATTAGCCCAAGACTCACTATAAACACACCATATGGTACATATTTCCTCCTCCCTCAGATCACAATGGCACAGTTACCATTGACAAATCAATTCTTCTCAACAGAGAATGAGAACAACATCACAATAGCCCAGGAAGAAGAAAGACCCCACCCAGAGACAGACCAACTTGTTTCAAGCTCACCTCACATGCCACTTTGGAGGAGGGATCCTATTATCACAGCTCCCAACACACCACACCTCCTCCCCCACACACTAATGAGGGAGCAGAGGAGGGTCCTCCTGGAGGACATGCTCCCCCTCCCCTCACAGAACACTACACACCAGGGAGGTGGTCTAGACCTGCTAGTCTGTGCTCCCCGCCTGAGGCCATGTGGAGTGCAAATATTGTCTGGTACAGTGCTACGGAGTCTGGCAAGGAATGAGGAGTGGGCTGAGGTGGTGTGTGTTGATGGGGGAGGTGAGAAGACTAGTCAGAGCGTGCTCCGCTACACAAGCAACACAACTGAACCCAGCAGTGAAGTGGAGATCAGCTTTGGGGTAATGGACATTTCTGAACACAGCCCACACTACTACATACCACCACAACAGATGTGGTTACCACTGGAGACAGCAAGCACATGTGTGTTTATTGGACCAAACATCAATTTCAGCTACTCCTGTATGGACGTTGAAGTGGAGTGTACACACAACAGCAGTGAGCTGTTAGAAGATGAAGAGCACGAGTGCAACATGATTGCTGAAGATCCATCAGAAGATGACAGATATGAGTGTAACACAAACGCTATTGAGAACCCTACTCCGGCCACTCAGCAGTTTGTGTTAGGACAGGCAGCACCACAAAATGTGACTTTAGCTGGAACGTTTATGGCTTCTTATGAAAAGCAGTGTTGCAGAAACTGACAGGCTAATCTCACGGCCAATGAACAGTTCCCATAATATGTGTGACATTGTGCCACCTACATGTAATCAAATTCAAATCACAGGTTCATTTGTTAGCATAGTAGTTGTAAGGACTTTCTCTTACATGTGTTTGCACAACTGCTACCATTTCATATCTAATTTTCATACTTGTTGGATTGCAAAAAATCATCTTTTGTGGCAATGAGAGGCAAAATGAACAAGACAACGGAGGGCAACAAACATTTAGAATATTCGAACAAATCATTGGAGTAGGAGGCGAAGGTTTGGAGATGGCATCTTAGGGGTGCCCACTGCACCTACACCACCATGCACCTGTATGCAACTGTCAGCATGTACCATCATTGCATGCTGCACCATGTAACTTCACTATTCCATTTGGTGACTTCGGTCTGTTGTGATGTCCCTTGGCTCAGTCCATGTACAAATAAAATTAACTTATGCAGTAACCACTGATAACACAGATAACACAATGGAAAAGGCATTCGTATCTACACTACAGTGCATATGGCTGCAAACATTAGTTAAATTACTACTCCCTTGTGTAGTTACAATCTACCACCATCTACCTCAATATTACCAACTATCTAGACCAGCAACTAGATACAGAAAAGATTAACTACATTCACGACTTGCTTGAAAACCAGACACTGGCATAATCGGGCAGGCCCAAGCAAGTGCCCCAAAAGCCACAATTATCAGTTGATATGGCGTTCAGTACTGCCTGTCTGTAATGTCATACACATGACCAATGCTCTATATCCCTTACTGTACAATGGATGCCACATATTATGAAACACAAACACAACTGCTGCCTACAGCAACTAGCATTCAGGCTGCATTATTGCCCACACCACAACGTATGTATGGACAACACAGTGGAAAGTGTGAACCCTGGGACACTAGAAAGCAAGACAGTGTGTGTGTGTGTGTGTGTGTGTGTGCGCGCGCGCACACGCACGTATGCAATTACTTTCTTATCATTTTGTGCTCATACTTGTCCATAGTGTCTTGCATTCAACCAATACTAACGCAATAAGTGCCGAGTTAGCAGGTAACCTTTCTGAGTACATGTGCACATTGATAATATGTCTAGGCACTCACGGCATTGGATTGGATAACGTTGGAAGCTATACCAATAGCCACTACAAGAGCACACTGTACAGATACATCTATTTAACACACAAGATATGTATTAAATGTGTTATATATAGTATACGTAGTTATGCCCGGTAATGTGCAGAAGTACATGTAGTGTAGTGTGGTCCTGCACATGTACACACGTGATTGTCAGTGACGGTCAATGCCATTTACTATTAATATGGCACACTGGCTCTATATTAGTGAATTTAGTAAGTAGGGCAAAATCGCAAAAAAAAATGTATCCACATAGCTACGTATGTATGTACGCAGAACACTTTTGTCCTGTGAACACACACTGCTGCATTCCCAATAAGAAAAGTGACAACTAAAGTGAGGGCTTCTCAGCCGGCGTAGGCATGAGAAAGGGTGTTATTTCTCCAATTGCAAGCTTGATCAAAACTGGGTTTGAAAACCTTGCCGACCATTTGCCCTGAAGAAGACCAGAGCATCTGGTCGAAACGTCGGCAAGGTTTTCAAACCCTGTTTGATAAGCTGGTAATCGGAGAACTAACCCCCCTTCTCAATGTGACAACTAACAAACTGCATACGGTATCAGCTTACAGTTGCTTTCATGTCACTGCACAATACACTGGGACTTCTGCCATTACAGGGAAACAGGCAAGTTCAATGTGTATACACCACTTTAAAAATTAATTGAATTAATTTCATTGGTCGGATTGCTTATCACACAGGGCATGTTTAGCTGGGTCAACTCCACCAATACAGACAATACAAGATTGAGAAGTAAAGATGATATGAACTAAGAATGTTATAGGTAGAGCACAGCTTATCTACTCCCAATGCTCAGTTGGGTGTCAGGCAGACAGTCCTTGGATAACTGAGATTCCCTGTCTTTCTACTTAAGTTGCTAGAAAACACAGCTTGGTACAGGCTTCCAAGTGCAGAGCATGGCATGGATGTCAGGATGGTGCCAAATATCAGCTACCTGTTTTCCCAGCTCTTACCCCATGGCAGTGGGAGTGACACATACTGTCAGGAAAATACGAGCAGCATATACAGTGCAGTGGAGTGTAAGCAATGCGTTTTGATACATGGTTGTCATTAATGAGGTCCATCATGTTTTCCTTTTGCAATTAAAGCCACCTTGTGAATATTATTAAGAGATCCTAGATGACCAGGTGTGCTGGTACTGCGTATATATACCAACTAAGTAACCTCAAACCACAGGTCTGGAGACTGTGGAGCAAATGGAGATGGAATTGGAGAATGAGAAAGTGGCTGTGCAGGTCAGGTGAGATGAGGATGCACACACACACACACACACACACACACACACACACACACACACACACACACACACACACACACACACACACACACACACACACACACACACACACACACACACACACACACACACACACACACACACACACACACACACTTATGAAGATTATGACATTCATTAGCAGCCTTCTTCCCAATTAGAGCTACACTTACATTCCCAAATCCTCCAAAGACATAGGATGCAGTAGGTCATCAGGGGAGACTTCCTTACATTGTTCACATGTGTCAGATGTTTAGAGTTGAAACATTCTTAATTAGGAAACCGAAGGCCATTGAGGGTAAACCTAGCTCTGACTGCAGTCATGTACCTGTGGTCAGTGCAGTAGGCAGCAGTTACCTAGGATACAGACAAGTAACACACACACACACACACGCTCTTAGGAAGATTATGATATTCATTAGCAGCCCTTCTTCCCAATTAAGGCTAACCCTATGACGAAACCCTCCAAAGATGTAGGATGCCGTGAAGCTGCTAGGGATTTCCCATTATAACTGAGTGCACTATAAAAGGACCCCAGTTAAAGTTCTTTCAGTCTGGTGAGCAGCTTGTTTGCGGACCACTCGCAGTGCAGTGACCAGGAGGTGAGCAGAGGTGAAGGGAAGAGGGTAGTGCTAGCGCTAGTACGTACGATTATTTTATAATTGCTCCCCTTGCGCGCGCGCGAATAACACGCGCTCTAGCGTCCCCATACAAATCACTGACCTTGGGGGAAGCGCATCTGACTGTGGTACGTGCTACGAGACAGCTGTTCCATACGCCGCCTTCTCCCGCACTCACTAACGCCCCACAAGGTGGCCGTGTCAAAATTGCCCCTATTAGTATCCTTTACAGCTCGTTCACGACCGCGCGCTGCTCGCAGCAACGCATTCTCTGGCCTGCGGCGACATGTAGTACGTAGCTGCTGTCAAACTGCTTTCAGCAAGCACAAAAGCGATTAGCTCCACGACGTGAGGCGAAGCAGTCCAACAGATACGAAAACCGGAGAGTCGAATTTCGGCGCCATGCGCTAATAACAGGGCCCGCTGACGCTTCTAAAAGTATCACGTTTGCGTTGGAGTTCTGTAGCTGCCATTAGTGAGGTTGTATACATATTGCACACGTTGGCTTGAAAACGACGCCCTATTACGCAATTCTTCCACACATTCCATCCATTTCGTCATGTGACACACATGGTTGCTTCTACACCATCCAGGGCTTTATTACCCCTAACAGTCCCAGGTACCCTGAAACACTGTCGCTGATGTGCAATACCCGCATGTAGGGCCGTTACCACACACACTGGTGCCATTCCACATAGAATGAATGGGGCATGAAGTGCAAAACAAAGCTTGTATGCCATTGATGATATAGAAGCCATTCACTTGTACGTACCCAGAAGGTGACACCATACGTGTAGCTGCAGGAGCACACCTTGTTACTAGGATTGGCGATGTTCATTGTAGAGAGCAAGCACTACCACTTCACTCTTAGTCATGGCTCTTATAATGTACTATGAAACTACAGTATCCTTCCTATACCGACCACACAGACAAGATACTTGAATTAAAATGGTTACCCAATTACGTAATGTGTGTGCATAGGTACACAAAGTGGCATTGTATGTAGATTTGTTTTACTTTCAATAAGTCTCCTTTCTGTTACACACCATACACTGTCGTCCACCTACTGCCACCACACACACTGGTGCCCTTCCACTTCAATCCTTCAGGTACAATGGCAGAGGAAAGGCCTCCAACATCAGACCCATACTTTGCAACAGAAGATGTGAGGAACATAAAGAACATCATCCTCCCAACACAGGCCACTATGCAGCAGGATGGTGGTCTAGACCTGCTAGTCTGCCCTCCCCGCCCAAGGGCAGGTGAAGCAGGGAGGCAGCTACATCAAGCACAAATGGTGTGTGGTAGAGTTCATACAATTCCTCTCGACTACGAGGAGGGGAGTGAGATGGTGTGTGGTGGTGTGGACATGACCCATCAGACAAGTGACACAACTGAAGTGGCTGAACACAACAGCGAGGTGGGGATCGGCTTTGGAGTGATGGACACACAAGGACACACCACACTGCATTACATACACCAACAAGTGCCACAGTCAGAGATAACCACACACTACACACCAGTGGCTTTTACCTCTGATTTCACTTACGAGCACCACATTGAGGACAGTGGAAGCACACCAAACAGTTGTCTTCCCATAGTAGCTACGGAGAACCCCCCAGCTGCACAGGAATTCGTGTCAGGAAGGATCACTTGAAATGTGCATTAATAACTGAAAGTGAATTGATCTCGGCACATGTCTACTGACACAAGTGTAGTATATCACATACACTGTGTGGCATACTGTATACTTCGTACTTTTGCTGTATAATGTCCATTGCTATTGTCAATTTCAGTTCTCTCTGGAGCTTCATAATGGTTGCATCATCATGTCCACACTCACCACACTTAGAAAAATACAGTACACTACTGGCACACTATTGGACATTTCTCTTGAGACACAAATAAAGCCACCAGCAGTAACGGAGCACACACAGAACAGATTCAAAACAACCAAGTTGATAGGAATGTTTCGCCAGATACTGTACATACACTGCCTACTGTACCTCAATGGACACCAAACTGGATACCTGACATTGCTGGTGGCCCACATATGCAATGATTTGCCCAAAACATCACTGGCAGCTACACTTATGGAATGCAGCAGTAAGTTGGTGATGTTAACAGTTAGTACCGGATATCACTACTTGAAGGAGCCCTTTGTGGGCTCTAACTATGGTTAGGGTTAGGTGCAACTATGTAAGCTGCACGAACATGCACTAAGCAGCATTGAGATTGTCTAGAGCCATATTCATGACCCTAGGAAAATGTGGGTAATTAGCAGTCTATTGCTTGGTGACTGCAATAGACACAGGAAGGTTTCCTCCTGTGTCTATGGTGACAGAAGAAGCACAGTAAATACACTACCTCAATGGCATAATCAGGTTGTGTGTGTTATCATGAAAAGGACAGCGGAATGTGTGCCTTCCGAAGCACAATGAATGCTCCCAATAGCACCACTTTCTTACCATTGGGTAGGACCCCCTGGTGATGTCATGGGCAGTGTTAGCTATGCTAGGGTCACACAGCTTTTGAAAGTGCCTGCACCCATTCAACTGCCCACTCACTCACTTGAGCCAAGTTGCGTTGTCAGCCAAGATCATTTGGATACATAAAAGGTTTCACATCATTATTCTTCTTCTTGTTGGCCACCTTCTCCTTCGTTGTTTCCCTCTGTTCCTCCTCACCACTGCTCTCCTCCTCTGAGTCAGACCTCTCCTCATGTCTTTGGTGTTGTTGGTGACGTCTGATGGCCTTGTCCTCAATCCACTCCTCAATCTGGGTACGATTCTGTAGAATACCTTTAATATACAGGACACAGACACAGGTAAGTACAGACACACACACACACACATACACTGTACAGTAAATACATACAAAGGAAAATCATGTTTACACATGTTACACACACACACATTGACAGGTTGCACATACATACACACACATGTACACACATAACTATGTTACACATACATACACATACAGTGAAATCTCAATTAAAGGACGCTCCCTATAAAGGACATAATACAAATTATCTCCCTATAAAGGACAAGGTTTACTGTCTGAACCTGCTATGCCAATGTATTTCCCACCTCTGAAAGAGGACAACCTCTCTATAAAGGACAAAGTGGCTGGTCCCAACATGTCCATTATTAAGAGATTCCACTGTAAACCCATACTGCACACACACCTTCACCAACCAGCGGGTACCTTCATCCTTGGCTGCTCAGTGTTGGTACTTGACATACGTAGTAAACCTCACCACGTTGTTGTGGATACATGTGTACATGTGACTGAGTCCAACACACATTGGCAATTATATGACAGAAATACTAGCAGTGCACTAATATGGAGACTGCATGGGTTGAGGAGCAGTACCATTTGTCAGTGCTGTAGGGAACTTTCACAATCTAGTTATGATGTAATAGTCACAGTTGTAGTGTCATGGTGTACTTCACCATACTCTGATGTGTTCAGCCACCTTTCCTCTATAGTACAATATCATAGACACTAGTTTCAAACTGTGGATACACCCACCCCCAACGTCACTATCCCAACCCCGTGAGAGTACTTCTGACTTCCATTCGCGTACCCAACACGACATCTGTCAACTGTACACAAACAAACGCACATAACACATGAACAAACCTGGAAGAAGCTCTTTAAAATGAGGAAAATCCAGAAGTAATAGACCACGTTGTGGAATGTCTTTAAACACGACGACTTTGGGAAGCACTGGCAGTTGAAAGAGGCAATACGTACTTGAGGTGGTCACAATTGTAACGAGGGACAGAGCAATGATGGGCCCCCAGTGGCAGCTTCGCCGGTGAGCATCAGTAGCGTCCTAAACATGGCCATCTTGGGCCAGATCTGGTGACCACAGGAAATTGGCGGGCGGATCGGAATGGGTAGTCTCGTCCCCAGCCCACTTCCGGCCGCCATTTTGCAATGGCCATTGCAAAATGGCGGCTGGAAGTGGGCTGGGGACGAGACTACGGAATGGGCACCTTGGTATTAACGACAATATGGCCGCTTTCGGTAGGTGCAGCGAGATTTGTTGCCCCCAGCATTCTATGGCATGAGCAGAAGGATAATGGTTGGAGATCTGAATACTTTTTTATTGTAACTTCTGCTAGAAGAGTAAACACAGCAGATGTCTTTAAAAGTTTTGACAAGGATTGACTGCGTAACATAAATTAGCTATCTAGCTATAGCTAAGTTAGAGAAAATTTGTGTGAGAATTTAATTTAATTATCAATACACACTTCAAGATGAGATGGCTCAATGGAATTCCCCCACCTTTACTCATGTAATGCACTGCAGAAGTGTAGGGCATACAATCTGGTATAAAGTGTGTAGAGTTGTTTCAGGGTTTAGCTTTCTGATTGCCTAACTTTCTGCACAGTAGCTATTTGGACATCACATTCTTGGAGAATCTATGACAGAAGTACGTACATGCAAAGTCTACCATTCCAACACTGTTCATGTGATGGAGTGCAGACTGCAAACACATTTGGGACTAGAACCCTGAATGGCTGTATATATGGAATTACATAGAAACACACATTACAACAGCAGTGCAATGCTCAACTACAAAGGTGCATGTGGGGAATACAGGTACCTATACTTATATATGCATTTATTACAGCACTACAAAATACACTGCATGTCAACAATGTACAATATTTCACAGGGTACAGTGCATGGGGGTTAGATATGCATGCGCTCAAGTTTACATTGCAGTTGGAACACTCAGTGCATGTGGCCATGCATGCAAGGTTGTTAGACATGCTGAATTGATAGCTGAATGATACTCCATTTGAGTGATTGAGCACACTGGCAAAGTTCAGTCATCCACCCTCTCTCCAATGGGGGGTTGGGTGCGGTCACTGTCACCATGAAGACGCATCTTTTGGGCTGAATTAGGTGTCTCGTGGGTGCATGCAGATGAATCTTGCTCAGACTGGAACTTTGGGCACTCTTCTCCATCACAGGGGACAATTTTGGCAACTATTTGATTATTTGGCGAAGTCTGCTTCCATGTAACCCTTCCTTCATGCTCCACCAACCTCTCCCTCTCCTCCCCTGTCCAAATTGTACCCCCAGTGACAATCTCTGCATCATCCAGCAGCTGTGGTACCTTGTGTGGAGTGCAGACTAATTTCCTTGAGCTGTCCAGTGTTGGAACCTTATTGGTAATGTTTACTAGCTGTTGTTTGTCCGGCTCTACTTGATGTAGGAGCTGTCTGATCATCTCGATTCCTCGTGTCTGTGTAGATAAGTAACAACTTAACACACAGAGCCAACATGTCTTTTCACAAAATCCCCTTTGACAAGGCTATGTTTAGACTAGTCAGTTTGCAATAATGGAAAAGACCATTGCTCAAGTTCACATGCAGAATCTGGAGGCCATTCGGTATTGTCCTCGCCAAAGTAAATTGTGACCATGAGTATCTATATGAAGTGGATGACGACAGCTACTCTACTCTTCTGAGCTCCATCATGGCGTTTCAGAGATCGCTCGCGTTCAGAGAATGAAGCTGTGCGTTGGTGAGTGGTTGGGTAGTCTCACTTATAAGCAATACCACTCAATTTGTCGGAGGAGTTGTGCTGTCATGCCGAATTTGGACCCCCCCATAATTAGGCCCCCCGCGGAACTGAAACGGCAACCGAAATGGTTCCCCTCTGCTAAATTACCAACGCCAGCGCGGATTGACGGGTAGATTCGTCGTGTACTTGTACCCTGACGTCTTTCCCTAGGCTGGGACGCTTTCTCAATCCAGGATAACATGTTTCGTTCGATTAAAAGGCGATTTCGTTCATTAGATGGGCACTTTGGTTCGATTTATAGGCGATTTCGTTCGATGAGTGGACGATTTTGTTCAATGAATAGACGATTTCAGCTGGCATGTCTTCGCTGCGCGCTCAAGATCCACCACAACAACGAATATCGGGAGACGAAAGGGACTTTGTCACTACGGCGGAACCATTACGGCAGCCATTTTCTGCCGTTTTTGGCCCGGCGGAACCATTTCGGCGGGGGAACTTTTACGGGCATGACAGTTCCAGGGATTTCTTCTACTGTATACATACTTAGCTTGTCACTTCAACCTGCGCAAATAATGCCAAAGGGGACACTTGAAGCTACTCCGACAACTTCATGTTATAGCAGCTAAGTACTTGCTAGGTACGGTGTCACAGTTTAAAGTATTCCCCGTATAAAGTATCCCCCCCTTCCCCTTCCAGGGGTAACCGAAAGTCGATTAAACGACAGAGAACTGACGATAGAAGCTAGTATAATGCTTCCTACTACAGAATAAGACCACCTACTACTAGTAGAGTGTACATGTGTTAAGCGTCCAAATCTCCAAACCTTGCACTACATGACATTTGAGGTGTATGCAGAATAATACGTCTATCTCGTTAACCGACGATCGCGGGGAAGTTTTTGTCTTCGAACTATGACTGGGACGCTTGTACTGTCCCATGGACGCTCTGAGAATGCCAAGAGGGCCCTATTGCAAGGATCAGAAGTGTTTAAGCAGCGCCAAATAGCATGAAGGTGTGCAATATCTCAAACTGTTGGACATTGTTGTGCAGATGCGAAGTAGGGTAGCGTAGTGTAGTAGGGTGCAAAGTAGCATGTGAAGAGGAGGAAACTGTCCCAGAAGGGTCAAATGGAGGTCACAACAACCCCATGGAGTAGAATGCACCAAGAAGAGCAAAGAAATAGAGCGTCGGTGGATAAAATATACTAGTTTATTTTAACCGGGGGATAGAATAAACCGCGGTAGAGCGACTGGCGGCTCAACGAGGCTGATTCATATTCCTATATTAAAATGCAGCAAACCTGAATAGCGTACAATCAGCAAACAAGACAGCGCCCTACTCCCGAAAGATCCGATAGACTCACCTGTTGCCTGTGCTGTCGTCACGAATCCATACAGATGCACCCTAGTATAAGGTGTTCACACCATGACGTCACGCCAAGCTCTCTAGAGGCACGTGACCAAATTTAAAGATGGCGGCTTGAGAATTGTATACAAATATTCGAAGGAGCTGCTTATGTGTGCACTATCGGTATGTTCGCACAAGAATTGCTTGACGCACCCGACCTTGCATCGGACTGTACTCCACTGGCGGAGACGCCAATTCAGTGGGTGGCATGTCACGAAGCTAACGGTCCCCCATGGCCAGTCTCCTGCATGTCATGCAGTTTCCTAGTCTTTAGGAAACAAATCCCAATCCAAATGGCTAGTGCAGCACTTGTGTTCCTATGAACTGGTATTAGCATTTTTCTCCCCCTGTGTTTAGTGTGTATGTGGTGTGTGTCTGTGTATGTGGTGTATGTGCCTGTGTTAGTGTATATGTGGTGTGTGCGCATGCATGTGTGTGTGTTAATGCGTATGTGGTGTGTGTGTGTGTATACATGTGTGTGTGTGTGTGTGTGTGTGTGTGTGTGTGTGTGTGTGTGTGTGTGTGTGTGTGTGTGTGTGTGTGTGTGTGTGTGTGTGTGTGTGTGTGTGTGTAATAGTGTGCAATGTATTCATTGTGCACTCCTGGTGTCATCCATACTTTCCTGAGTTGAGACATGTACTTAGCTTCATGTTCATACACACATACAGTACACATAGGCCTTTAATAGTGTTTAGCTTGCAATAGGGCTTTGGAGTGATGTTATTCCACAACCATCCCACTTGTCAGGATGAATATTAAAAGGGAAATGCTATACTGCTCCCCTTTTTGTGGTCAGTTAGGCAGATGTCAGTGGTTGGCCTCAGGTCCCCTTGACTGGAAGTCATCTACCCTGTTGATTTAATTTTTTAATTAGGTCCCCCCTGTGGGTTTGCCTGCTGGATGGCTTCTGTTGCAGTATGCCCAAGTTGGCACTTGCTTAGACAACCAATGATATGGCATGTGCAGGACTAGGTATGTATTTTGTAATGCTTGCCTCATTACCATTGGTTGTATTACTACATCTTACGTATGTACAAGCTACAGTATACCTCCTCCCCTACAAGCCATCACATGTATCCATCTTGCTCTCCAGCCTTCAACCCTGACCTGTTGGATAGCAAGCCCCAGTACAGACAGCCCATCACCACCTTCACAAACGGTCTGTTCATCAGTGAAACAGTGCACCACTGTCTGTCACTCAACGCAACAGGATGTAGAATTACAAGAAGTTGTGTCAGTGGGGGAAGCACCATAGGTCGACATACCACCTGAATACATCAGTCCATGATTAGACAACAGGAGGTTGGAACATGTTACATACATACCCATATATGGTGTTTGTATGACCAGCCATGGATGTAGCAAAGATGCCTTTGCAAATGTGCATCATACTGTATGTGGTTTGGTAGCTCTAATTGAGAAAGTGACACACTTTACTGATGATTTCTGTTGAACATGACACCATCCAATGTCCGGCCTATCAAAATGTAGAGTAGACATTTGCTGACTCAGCATTCTGCATACATGTACATAGTATGAAGTTTCCATACACCATCTGCTCCATTGAAATGTGCAAGACACACTTGTACTGTTCACTCTTACTGCAACGTCCCAACAAGCCCTACTGCTGACTCAGCAAATGCAGCTTGAGTCTGTTTTCAGCTGTCCACTGAAACTCATAACTGATGCACAGATATAATAGTCACAGGTAGTACCCTATACATATAGCTATTGTATAAAGTATTAATACATGCACAATGCCATGCATGCCATGCAACATCATGCGTACGAGAGGAAAGGGCTAGGGTGCTGCATGTGATCGGAGTGCCAGCTAGGGCAGGATCAATGGGCACATATATACAGATGATCGAGGAACCATATGATGCATGCATGCATGGTTTATGAAATAAACCAGTGGCTGCATGCAGCGCTAGCTGGCCCATGGGCTTTTGTATGCATGCACTTGTAACTTGTATTTATATGGGTTGCAATTGCACGTTTAGTTAGCTTATTGATTTGTACAATGTGGCTATAATTAATAGTGAGCATTACCACATTAGATCAGACCAGCTCACCTGTATGACTTAGTAAGCATTACTACAGTACGTTGGATCAGATGAGCTCTCCTGTATGTGACTATATAGACCCTTACTACATTGGATCAGACCAGTTCACCTGTATGGCTTAGTGAGCATTGCATACCACCTGCGATTTACATCTTGCCCTCTTAGAACACCCATTCAAAGCACACAGCACATGCAGTTAACATCGCAGTAGTAGAAAAACACTGTAAGCAATTGCAATACTCCACACAACATCAAAGGCACTCAATGGTATACTCTTAATATTTACATTCATTTAGCATGCACTGTCACATATATATCGCTCAAGGCAAAGGGCCTCGTGCAGCTACATGTCAGGAAATGCATGGGGTTACAAGATCAAGGTGACAGCCAGGTCCAAGCTCATACGTAGACCCCTAAGCATTTTTAGATGGTAGACCTCTGACGCACCTCCAAATATCACTAGCAGCTAGCCCATCCCATGGTAGAATGGAGGCTTTGTTAATATACTAGCACTGCATGTCCAACTGGAGACCTAGCTGCACTCAAGCTCCACCTTATAGGAAGTCCGCACAGAGTCTAAACACACACTGCAATATAGAGTAGTTGGCATGCATGAATCAGCACATTCCTTTGGCAATTTGAAATGTAGTCCTTTTAATTGATATCGTCATGGAAATGAACAAAAGCCCCCTCTGCCAATCAGAAGGGCAGATTGCAGGTCTTCACGTCTCTCTTCGAGCACCTCCAAGGATGCAGATTGGTATTGAACATAGAAAGGCATGCATGCACCCTATACCTGCATAGTGAGGATTGCACATTGCACTAGACAGGAGAGCTCACTTGTATGGCTTAGTGAGGAGTGCACATTGCACTAGACAGGAGAGCTCACTTGTATGGCTTAGTGAGGAGTGCACATTGCACTAGACAGGAGAGCTCACTTGTATGGCTTAGTGAGGAGTGCACATTGCACTAGACAGGAGAGCTCACTTGTATGGCTTAGTGAGGAGTGCACATTGCACTAGACAGGAGAGCTCACTTGTATGGCTTAGTGAGGAGTGCACATTGCACTAGACAGGAGAGCTCACTTGTATGGCTTAGTGAGGAGTGCACATTGCACTAGACAGGAGAGCTCACTTGTATGGCTTAGTGAGGAGTGCACATTGCACTAGACAGGAGAGCTCACTTGTATGGCTTAGTGAGGAGTGCACATTGCACTAGACAGGAGAGCTCACTTGTATGGCTTAGTGAGGAGTGCACATTGCACTAGACAGGAGAGCTCACTTGTATGGCTTAGTGAGCACATTGCTAAGGAATTAAAGGATAATGCTCGACTTAACAGCGTCTTGTAGGTGTAGTGAGCTGTCAGGGGGAATACCAGATCCATGCACTAATGTGCATACCTGCACTCAATCTCCAATAGTTATGCTACAACACCCAAAAAGAGCTAGCTCACTACTTCTGACTGTTCTCGACACACACATGCAAATATGTGTGAACCACAATGTACATTACACTAGTTCTTGTCCCCCTGGATGCCTTGGTGTTCTTCACATCCTTCTCCCAGCTTATATACTAAAGCAGGTCTGGAAGTGCATGGCTTCCACTCGTTGCCTGCCCAATCGTGGTGCCCCCCTCCCTCGTGTGGGTGCAGTGGACTGGTCTGGAGGGGAAGTGACAGAGGAGGAGCAGAAGACACTGGAGGCTGCCATGTACAGACTGAGGGAACAAGTGGCACAGAGGAGGGCACTCACTAAGCCATACTTCCAGGACTTTGACAGGTGGCTGTGTGTGTGTGTGTGTGTGTGTGTGTGTGTGTGTGTGTGTGTGTGTGTGTGTGTGTGTGTGTGTGTGTGTGTGTGTGTGTGTGTGTGTGTGTGTGTGTGTGTGTGTGTGTGTGTGTGTGTGTGTGTGTGTGTGTGTGTGTGTGCATGTGCATGTTGTGTGTGTGCGATGTGTGTGTATGTGAGTGTGTGTGCATACCTATGCATGCTGGAGGCGATAGTGCAGTATTGTGGAAGCAACCCTTTCATCATCTCACTCAGGATACACCCAGATCTGTAGACATTCAAAAAGGAAAGAATCACATGTCACATTAATCAAACACTTCTTCAATGCTTCACCTACGCAGCCATTTACATCATTACTGCTGTATTCTGAAGCAGGATATATTGTTGTATTGTGTGATGTGATAGGTGCTGTATTGTTTGTAGGCGCTGTGTCTGTGACCAGTACAAGGCAAGAAGTGGACCAGGTACAGCTGACCAAGGGTGCTACATACATTCAATGCCACAATTAAAGGTATTCACACATGCTACCAGATGATATAAAGCCCAATGGTGAGTTTGGTGCAGGCTAGAGCTAGTGATAGCAAGTGGTAAATACAGCAAAATGTACACACACATACGCACACACACACACACGCACGCACACGCACAGGCACACATGCACACACACACACACGCATGCACAGGCACACACGCGCACACACGCACACACCACACACACATGTACACACACACTCAACATACACATTAGCACATACACACACACACACACACACAGCTATAAGGAGGTAATGCTCTGGAAACAAGTACCATGCTGCTACAGAGCCATATGCTGATATGTGATGAACAAGAGTGTTTCAGAGACCCTCTACCTGAAGTACTGCAGAACAGTGCAATAGGCACACATCAGTACTACACTTCACACACGGAACGTAAGGCTGCTTCACCAACACCAAAAGTGTGAGACAGAAAAATGAGCAGTAAGTGAGTGCAATGAGGCAAACAACAGACACCCATGACACACACAAGTGTGAGGTGGTAGGGGTGTGTCCTAGTGGTAGGGGTGTGTCCTTTTAGTGGTAGGGGTGTGTCCTACCACAGCACACATGTACATAAATGCAGGGAAAGTTACAATACAGAGCCAGGACATACAGGGGACCCAACCCTACAACAATAGCCATCATACAAGTGCCAGAACACTTGTATGTGTTCTGTGTATGGCTTTGTGGAAGTCTGTGTGGTACTGTCAGTGCGTATTGTCCTGATGTGATACAGGAATACATTATGTAGGTATATGCAATAAGAATGATGTTGTGGATGTGTACATCCACAACATCATAGGAATTATAGATATGCACATACCCTTGTTGGTAGCATCATGTTGGCTGGACTTCCCACTCTTGGCCAAAGGAAGTTACGTCACATCCTTGTGGTGGAATAAAATACTGTACATTGTCAAGGGCTGCAAGAGTGGTCAAAAATGGCGTCTCGGCCCGCCGAAAAAAGGAAGCGCGCTCTTCAGCTGCAGGGCAGCTAGGCGACCGACACCCCTATAAGCTTGCGTCCCCCAACTCCCTTAACTGGCATGGCTAGCGCTCGTATCAAGTCCACCAATGACTGGTAGCGGTAAGGCCGGTCGATAATTTTGAAAATGGTGCGTTGGCCCACGGAGAATTGAATTTAGTTGTGACCTTCACATACAGTAGGCCCCCAGGTGGTGCCTGAGGTGTTTGTGCTGCGGGGCTGCTGTGGTGCCACTGGCACGCAATCAGAGGAAGATGTGCAGGAGGTATATACTGTAATACACACCAATGAATACAAGCTTGCACTTCACTGTAAAGTGAAAGAAGCATACAAGCTTTGCAAAAAACTGTTCATGCTGTTATCATGGTACAATGGACAAGAGACAGTACTAATCCACAGACTACTGACAACTACATACAAGCAAGCCCAACAGAGAGAAGTATTGCTGTGCTAATGCTGTAAAAACTATGCATTAATGGAATAAGGTCACAATGTGCAGGCTATAGAGGTACGTACATGAGTTAATTCACTAATTAACTAAAGACAAAAAACTTGCTGAGTGTGTGCTGCCTTATCATTCACCCACAACCACTGAATTAAGGCCTAATGCAATGATGTGCCAACCAACATTACATACTGTACATGGACTTCACTTGACACACACACACAGGAGAGAGAACTTCAAGGAAGATCAAGCATTCGCTCCTGATATAACAGGTAAGAATGGAACACCACACCTTTACCAGACTCACACGTAGCTAATGAATGCTTGGTCACACTGCTAACTAGCTTACCAAATGGTAGGAGCCCAGGAACAAAGAATACTATCACTAGTAGGGGTGCATTTTCCAAATACAGCACTGAATAGAACCAAATGTTACATTAGCCAGGGTACAGTATATACATATATACAGTAAACTGTAGGAGATATATAACACAATAGCACTATAATATATGTACATATGTGACACAATAATGTGCTGGATGAATACTGTTTTCCATTAGTCCATTTTAAAATAAGGACAGACCCTCTTTGATCAGTTAGCACAGTGTATGATAGTGTGTGTATAGTGGGGCTATGACATCGTACGGGATGGAATAACATGTTGACAAACATATATCCATATACCAAGTCCTTCCCAGACATAAGTCTCAATTTGGTGGAAGTGCAAGGAGCTGTGGAAGATTGCACACTGCATGGCGCTCACAATTATTATAAGTGCAAGTCAAATTTAGCAATAAACATTCAGTAGCAACTGAATAAAAGGGATTCCCGCTGGAATGAGCTACCATTCATCCTACCACAAATACCATACAAGTGCACAGTTATTAGTGGTACTAATGGTACAGGAAGTCCCTAATTCCTGGACTCCAATTGACCATGAAGAGGAGAATTCATATAGATTATATACATGCATTGAAGACTATTCATTGAAACTACTAGCTGAATGCCCGCCCTACGGGCAGGTTCTCAGCCTATTGCAAGCCAGCAAGTCAGCCCCTTGCCAGTTTAAACTACCTGTACAGGTAGCAACTGAGGCTGGCTGCTATAACAACGGTAGAGCTTAATTCGAACGTTTGCTGACAACGAATAAGATCTCCCGTAACTGAAAGTTCTAGAGACCGATAATTAAAAATGGCGTCTCGGCCCGCGGAAAAATAAGAAGCGATCTCTTCAGCTGCAGAGCAGCTAGGTGAACGGTACCCCTCTAAGCTCATGTACCCCCACTCCCCACAATTGGCATGGCTCGTATCAAGTCCACCAATGACCGGTAGCGGTAAGTCCGATCGATAATTTTGAAAATAGCGTGTCGGCCCGCAGGAAATTGACGAAGGACATCTCACTTATCAGCCGCAAGGTGGCTAGGCAAACGGCATCCTTCTAAGAACCTGCCCCCCGAGTCTCTCAACTGGCATGGAGCGTATCGAGCCGATTCCCTGCAATGTGCCGATCTTATGAGGTAACAAACAAACATAAAAATCCTTTGTTTACTTGGTACTTCCCCCTGTCCATGTGTGAGATTGTTTTAATTGTATTCATTGGTTGTGGCCATTCATGGGAAATGGGAAATGTTACTGGTTTCTGGCAACATTATTTCACACTCACGAAGTGAACAATAGGTATTTAGAAGCCACTCTGAAGCACAAGCTATCCACCATAAACTGTACACCCACACCTGTTACCCAACTACACCACACACACACATGGTCATAACATACACACACAGAATTGCACATACAATATATAATTTGCACACACATCAGTGTGCACTACAAATGATACTTGTCATTACAGACTCCTTGCTATTATATTCACACTTACATAAATCTCATCGCATGCGCAAGTGTGCGGATTGGCAAAGCTGCAAAGAACAATGGATGTGTGTTGATGAAGAAGGACTAGTTATTGATGTAGTGTTTGCTCACCTGAGGAGACACACAACACCATCATCAACTGCACTATGGTTAAGTGTTTTATGCATCGTTTGATCACCCGAGGATGATATTCATAACGTTATGAATACAGACGTTTTCGGGTTGGTTGTCCACACCGGGCACCAGGTACTGGAGTGGAAATCATGGTATTATACATAAACATAAGCAGTATTGCTGTATAAAATCTCTAGCTCGCAATCTATGTCAACACTAGATTCTGCAATTATACTGTAGCTAAGTATGTGTATGAATCCGTATAATATTGTGCAAGCGTTTCCCAGATACCGGTATCCGGTCGGGGGAAACCGACCCAAAAAGTACTGTATTGTTATTACCTCCTTCGCACCGGAACAATGCAGAGGAAACGCATGTAATTATGGAATAGCCCTATCAAAATACATGTGAATTGAATTGAGTATAAAAAGGGCCTCTCAGGTGTTGTTCTTTCAGTCTGAGGAGCAGTATTTCTGTGGACGACTTGCAGCGCAGTTACAAGGAGGTGAGCAGAAGGGATGGGAAGAAGGTAGCGCTAGACAAGTACGACTATTTGCACTGCCCCTTACGCGCGCGAATAACGCACGCTCTGGTGTCCGTTGGCAGGCAAAGCGTGCCTCTACTAACCTTGGGGTAGCACAGTCGTGGTGCGCGCTACGAGACGGCTATTCCATGTTTCCCTTCTCCCGCAGTCCGCACGCACGAGGTCCCTGTGTTCAACTGTGCCTTATCACCGTCTACCGCTCGGTCACGAGCTCACGCTGCTAGCCGCAACAGCTTCCGTGCTCTTCACCGACTTGCAGTAGTTGCCGTCAAACTGCTTTCCTGCAATCACACGCTGTGTGAAGATTAGCGAGGCCGTCAGACCACAGATAATACAACAAAACAGGCGACTCGAATTTCGGTCCAGTTTAATCAAGTAAACGCGCCTATCCTAGATCCGCTGACACTTTTATGGCGCATTCGGGTTGGAGTTCTGCATGTAGCTGTCCGTTGTTGGTTTACACATTATGTACACATTTAACGTGAAACTAGTGCGTTTGCAACATGTATGGTTAACCTAATCATGGGTCGCACCACCAGGCAAATTTGCACATGTTATTCATTTCATCCCATTGCACACATGGTTGCTTTCTGCTACATTTTACACTACTTAGTCACAAGGTCAGTCTACCAGTCCAGAAAGAACCATCGGCGCTGAGTACTGTACCCTCACTCACACAACGAAATTATATTATACATGACCTTGCAAATGAGGGTACATATCCATCATGCCGTGTGTTCACCTGTACATGTCAAACCAAAAGTGTAATGTGAAAATACAAATGCCGACTAGACTTTAATGAAGACACAACCACTGAAGACATTAGACAAACTCAGGTAGAACTGATCTGGTGAGTTTGCTAAGGGCATTTCTCCAATTAGCAGCTTAAACAAAGGATTTGGACCTTCCCAATGCTTCAACCAGATGCTCGGATCTTCAGGGCAAAAGGTTACATAAAAGGTTACATGTACATCTCTAACTAGGCACTGATGTGTGCAGAATAATTGGGCATAATTATAGCAAAACAGACTGAGACAGGAAGCAAGGTTGGCAAACGCATATAGCGAGTGACATGAGTCCTTGGGGCACAAAGTGCAAATTGATAGCTTGTATACTACCCATGATATATAGGAGCTATTCACTTGTACGAACCCATAAAGGTGACACCATACATAGCAACAGGAGCACAGCTTGTTGCTAGGGCTGGCAATGTTCATTGTAGAGAGCAAGCACTACCACTTCACTCTTAGTAATGACTCTTATAATGTACTATGAAACTACAGTATCCTTCCTATACCGACCACACAGACAAGATACTTGAGTGAAAATGGTTACCCAAATATGAATTGTATGTGTGTGTAGGTACTCAAAACGGAATCATATGCAGAATTGTTTTACTTTCAATATATCTCCTTCCTGCTGCACACCATACACTGTTGTCCACCTACTGTGAATGTGCTCACTGGGATCTTCCCCTTCAACCCTTCAGGTACAATGGCAGAGGAAAGGCCTCCAATGACAGACCCATACTTTGCAACAGAAGATCCAAAGAACATCACAAACAACATTAAAGATCAGGAGGACAGACATCATCCTTCACCCAACACATGCCACTATGCAGCAGGATGGTGGTCTAGACCTGCTAGTCTGCCCTCCCCGCCCAAGGGCAGGTGAAGGAGGGAGGCAGCTACATCAAGCACAAATGGTGTTTGGTAGAGTTCATACAATTCCTCTCGACTACGAGGAGGGGAGTGAGATGGTGTGTGGTGGTGTGGACATGACCCATCAGACAAGTGACACAACTGAACACAACAGTGAAGATGAGATCGGCTTTGGAGTGATGGACACACATGGACACACCACACTGCATTACATACCCCAACAAGTGCCACAACCAGAGACAACAGCACACAACAAGCCAGCAGCTCTTACCTCCAATTTCACTTACGAGTGTCACATTGAAGACAGTGAAAACATGCCAAACAGGTGGCTACCAATAATAGCTACGGGGAATCCCCCACCCACACAGGAGTTTGTGTCAGGAAGGATCACTTGAGTGTATCAACATCTGAAAGTGAATACAACTTTGCACAAATCCACTGACACTGGTGTAGTATGGCAGATAGATACCATATACACCATCTTTGTGTGGCACACTGAACACACACACAGTGCACGTTTGTACTTTTACTGTATTATAATGTTCGTTGTCACTACCTTCTGGAGCTTCAATGTGGTGTGTATCACCATATTCCTTATTTATTACAACATTTAGCAGTGATCAGCTGTACACTCTCTTGAAGAAGACAGACGTGAGGCCACTATCAATAACAGAGCACACACACACACACACACACACACAAAAGATTCTCCACAACCAAGCATACTAAGGTAGTAAGGAAATGTAACACAAGTAAGCACACTAAGACACATGTACTGTCCATAGTAGGGCTCGCACCATCCTAGCACACACCACAGTTATAGGCTTCTTGCCCACCTGGCACATCGAGGTGGTAGGGCTTTGTGTCACTTCGCATGAGTACATTTGAGACTCAGATACGTTGGTGGTAAGGTCATTCATATAGGTTCCTTGTGGCTTAACAAGGCAGCATACACACTGTGTAATGTATGTACAGTACATGGAAGCCACATCAGTGACAACCTTATTAGTGTCATTAGTACCTTGTGTTATCACTGACACAGCTAACACCTATTAGGCTGCCAGGTAATACATACAACTGCAACAGAGGCCAAACGTGGATGACTGGAGAAACTATGCATACCAGACAGTGAGTCTATTTTACAATTCCAGTTCAACTTCAGCTACCACCCACTCACTTGAGCTACGTAAGTTGTGTTTCCATCCAAGATCGTACGAATAAACAAAAGATTTCACATCATTCTTCGTCTTCTTGTTGGCCACCTTCTCCTTTGTTGTCTCCTGTTCCTCCTCACCGCTGCTCTCCTCCTCTGAGTCAGACCTCTCCTTGTGTCTATGGTGTTGTTGGTGACGTCTGATGGCCTTGTCTTCAATCCACTCCTCAATCTGGGTACGATTCTGAAGGATACCTTTAATCTGCAAGACACAGGTGCAGGTACTGTAAATACAGACACATATACATACACACACATGCACTGTACATAGTATCTCTCTGAGCATTGGAGTGATTCTGTTGTCATGGCCACTGTATCCATGGGAAAGTCTGATCCTTCTTCCCATATACATATGGCTTCCCCTACAGACCTCACAGTGCAGCTATGAATTGCGTTAGTACACCCTCGGAACAATCCAGGAAGCACCCCTGGCTATCTTTCTGGCTCTACCTTGATAAGCACCAATCTGTTCTTTCAAATACTCCCCATGAGACTGGAGGGTCTGATCAGAAATGGCAGAAAATAACACACAGGAAGAAAGAAGTCATACAAATGTGCACCCAAACGCAGCCACACGTCAGCTCATCCATGCTCAGACACCTCCATAATCAAATGAAAGAATTTCCATACTACCCAGACTGTGCCAAGGAAGTGGGTTGATCTTGACAAGTACGTGTAAACTGCCCATCAGTGATAAGAGATAAGCTCTAATTAATGGGCCAGGTATTAGGCATGTAAAGTGAAACACATAGTGGAGGATGGGAGGAGCTGGTCCAAGCCAATCATGAGTAATCCAAGTAGATTACACATGAAGGGCGATTTACACGTGAAGGGTGATTGTGTGGCTGCACATACATAAACATAGTCAGATAGGACTCTACAGTCAGTGTTGCACTGCCCCTTGCATGGGCAACTCAATGTGTATGTCCTTCATATTACTAGACATACGCTAAGCGCATAAGAATTGCCTCGCAGCATGAATAGTATGTGGCCAGTACACAAGTGTATTGTGATGTTACAGACTGGAGCTGTCTTAGTAGCCAAGCACCTTGTTTGTTACTGCCAAAGCTCCTCAAGCCTGGACTGTCGCTGCTCGTCTGTCGCCGAGGCCAGTAGCCTTGCGCCATTTTCCCGCATTCAATTCTAGTCTGGCCTATTTTTGCCCCGCTGTCTCCGTATCAAGTCGCGTGCACCGTCTTGCAGCGTGGCCCCCTCGGCGTGCTGGACACAGCCGCGTCGTTGCCATTCCCATCTGCTCTCCTTCTGTGCCCCTGATCCGCGGGAGCATGTCAGCAAAGATGAGCGGCCGAAAAGGAGCAGAAACACCCCTTGAAAAGACGAACCGTCATGTGACAGAGTCACATGCGCAGTCACGTGTCGTGCAATACAAATATCAGATATATATCGCCGAGGCTTGAATAGACAGCGATCAATAGCTTTGCTTCGCTCGCTTACGCTCGCTGTTCGGCAATCATAGTCATGTGTAGACTAACAACGTAATACTGTTGGGTTTACAGGCAACCACAGACTAACAGTGTAACACTTTTGGGTTTACAGGCAACCACAGACCAACAGTGTAACACTGTTGGGTTTACAGGCAACCACAGACTAACAGTGTAACTTTGTTGGGTTTGCAGGCAACCACAGACTAACAGTGTAAATTTGTTGGGTTTGCAGGCAACCACAGACTAACAGTGTAACACTGCTGGGTTTACAGGCAACGACAGACTAACAGTGTAACACTGTTGGGTTTACAGGCAACCACAGACCAACAGTGTAACACTGTTGGGTTTACAGGCAACCACAGACCAACAGTGTAACACTGTTGGGTTTACAGGCAACCACAGACCAACAGTGTAACACTGTTGGGTTTACAGGCAACCACAGACTAACAGTGTAACACTGTTGGGTTTACAGGCAACCACAGACCAACAGTGTAACACTGTTGGGTTTACAGGCAACCACAGACTAACAGTGTAACACTGTTGGGTTTACAGGCAACCACAGACTAACAGTGTAACACTGTTGGGTTTACAGGCAACCACAGACTAACAGTGTAACACTGTTGGGTTTACAGGCAACCACAGACCAACAGTGTAACACTGTTGGGTTTACAGGCAACCACAGACCAACAGTGTAACACTGTTGGGTTTACAGGCAACCACAGACCAACAGTGTAACACTGTTGGGTTTACAGGCAACCACAGACCAACAGTGTAACACTGTTGGGTTTACAGGCAACCACAGACCAACAGTGTAACACTGTTGGGTTTACAGGCAACCACAGACCAACAGTGTAACACTGTTGGGTTTACAGGCAACCACAGACCAACAGTGTAACACTGTTGGGTTTACAGGCAACCACAGACCAACAGTGTAACACTGTTGGGTTTACAGGCAACCACAGACCAACAGTGTAACACTGTTGGGTTTACAGGCAACCACAGACCAACAGTGTAACACTGTTGGGTTTACAGGCAACCACAGACCAACAGTGTAACACTGTTGGGTTTACAGGCAACCACAGACCAACAGTGTAACACTGTTGGGTTTACAGGCAACCACAGACCAACAGTGTAACACTGTTGGGTTTACAGGCAACCACAGACCAACAGTGTAACACTGTTGGGTTTACAGGCAACCACAGACCAACAGTGTAACACTGTTGGGTTTACAGGCAACCACAGACTAACAGTGTAACACTGTTGGGTTTACAGGCAACCACAGACTAACAGTGTAACACTGTTGGGTTTACAGGCAACCACAGACCAACAGTGTAACACTGTTGGGTTTACAGGCAGTGTAACACTGTTGGGTTTACAGGCAACCACAGACTAACAGTGTAACACTGTTGGGTTTACAGGCAACCACAGACCAACAGTGTAACACTGTTGGGTTTACAGGCAACCACAGACTAACAGTGTAACACTGTTGGGTTTACAGGCAACCACAGACTAACAGTGTAACACTGTTGGGTTTACAGGCAACGACTGACCAACAGTGTAACACTGTTGGGTTTACAGGCAACCACAGACCAACAGTGTAACACTGTTGGGTTTACAGGCAACCACAGACTAACAGTGTAACACTGTTGGGTTTACAGGCAACCACAGACTAACAGTGTAACACTGTTGGGTTTACAGGCAACCACAGACTAACAGTGTAACACTGTTGGGTTTACAGGCAACCACAGACTAACAGTGTAACACTGTTGGGTTTACAGGCAACGACAGACCAACAGTGTAACACTGTTGGGTTTACAGGCAACCACAGACTAACAGTGTAACACTGTTGGGTTTACAGGCAACGACAGACCAACAGTGTAACACTGTTGGGTTTACAGGCAACCACAGACTAACAGTGTAACACTGTTGGGTTTACAGGCAACCACAGACCAACAGTGTAACACTGTTGGGTTTACAGGCAACCACAGATCCAGCAATTCTGAAATCACCATGGCAAACATTGGCAGACATGCAGTCTCTATTAAAATCGGCAATGTTTGTTCAGGAGGCATCTTGCTGGTTGCCATGGTAATCTATGTATTAGGAAAGCATAATTATGCTGTTTTCACATCACACTAATCTGTGCTCAGTGTATCATCGTTACCATGGCAGCACAGTTCCGTAGGAGATTACAGTAGTAAGCCTTTCTAGCTGCTACTATACACCATGTCTGCAATGTGCACCCTACCTCCCTACACACTACCTCCCTACACCCTACCTCCCTACACGCTACCTCCCTACACCCTACCTCCCTACACCCTACCTCCCTACACCCTACCTCCCTACACCCTACCTCCCTACACGCTACCTCCCTACACGCTACTTCCCTACACATGTACATGAATGCTTGACTGGGTATCACATGTCAAGTAGACAGTCCTTCAGAAACTGCATTTCCCACTTTCCTACTGAAGACGCCAGTTAACAACAAAACTTGGTACAGTTCCCACACAGAGCATGTAGTACGGTCGTGCTGATAGACAGCTTACTGCTACATGGTTCTCACCCCACAACAGTGACACATATATCATCAGCAAATATATTAAGTAGAATTTATGCAACACTGGGTGAGAGTATGGTTAGTCTCATGTAGCCCAGCACCTCCTGCTCCATTTAGTAGAGTCAGCCTCAGTTCAGTCTTCCCTAAGCTCCCCATCATGTAGTGTACGTACAACTCCATTATCAAATGACATCATGTGTTGAGTGCTTCTCCCAAGCCTACAATGCTAGAAGGTGAAACTGCCTTAGCTGTTGCTGCAGAGGTTATCTTATGCATAATGATATTCATAACATTATGAATACAGACGTTTTCGGGTTGGTTGTCGACCCACACCGGGCACCGGGTACTGGAGTGGAAATCATGGTATTATACATAAACATGAGCAGTATTGCTGTATAAAATCTCTAGCTCACAGTCTATGTCAACACTAGATTTTGCAATTATACTGTAGCTAAGTGTGTACATGAATACGTATAATATTGTGCAAGCGTTTCCCAGATACCGGTATCCGTCTAGAACAACCGACCCAAAAAGTACTGTATTATTGGCTATGGTTTCATGTAGCAGGTGCCCCAGAGGATTGTGCAAGAGTTGCACAATCCTCATAGCAAGCCACCTCACATGATATTCCGTTATTCGGCTAGCGGCTGTGGTGGGCAGTCCCTTACGCAATACCTAGTGGGCACCCGCTACATGAAACCAGAGCCATATTATTCAGGTATTATTATTCCCTCCTTCGCACCGGATATTTTTCACACAAACTTCAATAAATTGCAACACAGTACAGTTAAACAATGAGGAGCATATAATAAATGTCATAGATCAGTATCATGCACACGCATAATTGAGTGTTGTGATCAGTTCAGATTCTGGCTTCCCAGACTGCCAGTGTAGTAGAATCAGGCAATCTGGGGCAGCCATTTTGGCTACGCACCCGAAATCGCACAACTCCAGCGATGCGCATGTAATTATGGAAAAGCCCTATCAAAATACAAGTGCAGTATAAAAGGGACCTGCCAAGTGGTGATCCTTGAGTCTGAGGAGCAGTTCTTCTGTGGACCACATGCAGCGCAGTTACAAGGAGGTGAGCAGAAGGGATGGGAAGAGGGTAGCGCTAGCGCCACTACGATTATTTGCACTGCCTTGTACGCGCGCTCTGGTGTCCGTTGGCAGGCAAAGCGTGCCTCTACTAACCTTGGGGTAGGGCACCCGTGGTGCGCGCTACGAGACGGCTATTTCTTATTCCCCTTCTCCAGCAGTCCGCACGCACGAGGTCCTTGTGTTCAACTGTACCTTATCACCGTCTACCGCTCGGTCACGAGCTCACGCTGCTAGCCGCAACAGCTTCCGTGCTCTTCACCGACTTGCAGCAGTTGCCGTCAAACTGCTTTCCTGCAATCACACGCTGTGTGAAGATTAGCGAGGCCGTCAGACCACAGATAATACAACAAAACAGGCGACTCGAATTTCGGTCAAGTTCAATCAAGTAAACGCGCCTATACCAGATCCGCTGACACTTTTATAGCGCATTCGGGTTGGAGTTCTGCACGTAGCTGTCAGTTGTTGGTTTACACATTATGTACACATTTAACGTGAAACTAGTGCGTTTGCAACATGTGTGGTTAACCTAATCATGGGTCGCACCACCAGGCAAATTTGCACATGTTATTCATTTCATCCCATTGCACACATGGTTGCTTTCTGCTACATTTTACACTACTTAGTCACAAGGTCAGTCTACCAGTCCAGAAAGAACCATTGGTGCTGAGTACTTGACACTCACTCACACGACGAAATTATATTATACATGACCTTGCAAATGAGGGTAAATATCCCTCATGCCATGTCTTTACCTGGGTATGTCAAACCATAAGTGTAATGTGAAAATACAAAGGCCGACTAGACTTTAATGAAGACACAACCACTGAAGACATTAGACAAACTCAGGTAGAACTGATCTGGTGAGTTTGCTAAGGGCATTTCTCCAATTAGCAGCTTAAACAAAGGATTTGGACCTTCCCAATGCTTCAACCAGATGCTCGGATCTTCAGGGCAAAAGGTTACATAAAAGGTTACATGTACATCTCTAACTAGGCACTGATGTGTGCAGAATAATTGGGCATAATTATAGCAAAACAGACTGAGACAGGAAGCAAGGTTGGCAAACGCATATAGCGAGTGACATGAGTCCTTGGGGCACAAAGTGCAAATTGATAGCTTGTATACTACCCATGATATATAGGAGCCATTCACTTGTACGAACCCATAAAGGTGACACCATACATAGCAACAGGAGCACAGCTTGTTGCTAGGGCTGGCAATGTTCATTGTAGAGAGCAAGCACTACCACTTCACTCTTAGTAATGACTCTTATGATGTACTATGAAACTACAGTATCCTTCCTATACCGACCACACAGACAAGATACTTGAGTGAAAATGGTTACCCAATTACGAATTGTATGTGTGTGTAGGTACTCAAAATGGAATCATATGCAGAATTGTTTTACTTTCAATATATCTCCTTCCTGCTGCACACCATACACTGTCGTCCACCTACTGTGAATGTGCTCACTGGGATCTTCCCCTTCAACCCTTCAGGTACAATGGCAGAGGAAAGGCCTCCAATGACAGACCCATACTTTGCAACAGAAGATCCAAAGAACATCACAAACAACATTAAAGATCAGGAGGACATCATCCTTCACCCAACACATGCCACTATGCAGCAGGATGGTGGTCTAGACCTGCTAGTCTGCCCTCCCCGCCCAAGGGCAGGTGAAGCAGAGATGCAGCTACATCAAGCACAAATGGTGTTTGGTAGAGTTCATACAACTCCTCTCAACTACGAGGAGGAGAGTGAGATGGTGTGTGGTGTGGACATGACCCATCAGACAAGTGATGTAAGCGAACACAACAGCGAGGTGGGGATCAACTTTGGAGTGATGGACACACATGGACACACCACACTGCATTACATACCCCAACAAGTGCCACAACCAGAGACAACAGCACACAACAAGCCAGCAGCTCTTACCTCCAATTTCACTTACGAGTGTCACATTGAGGACAGTGAAAACATGCCAAACAGTTGGCTACCAATAGTAGCTACAGAGAATCCCCCACCCACACAGGAGTTTGTGTCAGGAAGGATCACTTGAATGTATCAACATCTGAAAGTGAATACAACTTTGCACAAATCCGCTGACACTGGTGTAGTATGGCAGATAGATACCATATACACCATCTTTGTGTGGCACACTGAACACACACAGTGCACGTTTGTACTTTTACTATATTATAATGTTCGTTGTTAATGTTAATGTCACTATCTTCTGGAGCTTCAATGTGGTGCGTATCACCATATTCATTATTCATTACATCATTTAGCAGTGGTACACCACTGTGAGCAGTGATCAGCTGTATACTCTCTTGAAGAAGACAGACATGAGGCCACCAGCAATAACAGAGCACACACACGAAAAAGATTCTCCACAACCAAGCATACTAAGGTAGTAAGGAAGTGTAACACAAGTAAGCACACTCACATAGCACACACTACGGTTGTAGGGCTGCTTGTCAACCTACAGTACGGCTTTGTCACCTGGCAGACACAATCACCATGAGTACATTTACGACTCAGACACTTTGGTCACAGTGGTTGTATGGCAAGACCTTGCTCACAAGGTCTTGCCATAGGTTGCTATCAAATTGCTATTCTCAGTTGATTCTGAGTTGCTACCAAAGCCTACTACCTGCCTGCCATCAGTTGAGTCTGAGTTGCTAGGTGCTCACCTTGCCTAACTAGCCTAATTTGGTCACATGTATGTACAGGAAGATTCCATCAGAAGTCACATCAGCACTGACACAGTTAACTCCTATCACACTTCCAGGTAATACATGGAATACACGTACAACTGCAATATAGGCCAAATGTGGATGACTGGAGAAACTATGCACACACAAAGGCAGACAGTGAGTCTATTTTACAATTCCAGTTCAAATTCAGCTACCACCCACTCACTTGAGCTACGTAAGTTGTGTTTCCATCTGAGATCATAAGGATAAACAAAAGATTTCACATCATTCTTCTTCTTCTTGCTGGCCACCTTCTCCTTTGCTGTCTCCTGTTCCTCCTCACCACTGCTCTCTTCCTCTGAGTTAGATCTCTCCTCGTGTCTTTGGTGTTGGTGATGGCGTCTGATGGCCTTGTCCTCAATCCACTCCTCAATCTGGGTCCTGTTCTTGAGAAGACCTTTAATCTGCAAGACACAGGTGCAGGTACTGTAAATACAGTCACACATACATACACACGCATACACTGCACATACATACGAAGAAAATCATGTTTATACACATTACACATACGTACACATTGACATGTTGCACATACATACGTACATACACACACACATACACACACACACATACCTATGTTACAAATACATACACATAAACCCATATTGTACATGTATTGTACAATCCCATGTTACACATGCCTGTATGACAAGTGGCATTAGAAGCACAGGATACAATTACTTCACATTCAGTAAATATTGCAGCATACAGTTCAACCTGTCTATCTACGGCAGACAGCCACAGAGTAGCCATAGTTGACTTTTGCATATACAGTAGTTCATCCTATAGGTACATTACAGCACAACTCAGCACTGGAAGATGCATGGGAATCCTACTATAATTCACGGGATCTAGAATTTGGATGTATGTTTGTTCAGCCATAAAATCTGTGCCTTCCCGGGAATCGGCTCGAGACGCTCCGTGCCAGTTGATAAACTCGGGGGGCATGTTCTTAGCGGGGTGCCGTTCGCCTAGCTGCCTTGCGGCCGAAAAGCGAGACGTCCTTTGTCAATTCTCCGCGGGCCGATACGCCATTTTAAACATCATCGACCGGCCCTTCCACTACCGGTCATTGGCGTACTTGATACGAGCCATGCCAGTTAAGGGAGTGGGGAGACATGAGCTTAGAGGGATGTCGTTCACCTAGCTTCCCTGCAGCCGAAGAAAGGACTTCCTTTTTTCCCGCGGGCCGAGACGCCATTTTAATTATTGGTTTCTGGGACTTCCGGTTACGGAAAATCTTATTCGTTATCGCAAACATTCGAATTAAACTTTACCGTCGTTATAGCAGCCAGCCTCCGTTGCTACCTGTGCAGATAGTTCAAAACTGGCAAGGTACCGACTCACTGGCTTGCGATAAGCTGGAACCTGCCCGTAGGGCGGGCATTCAGCTCGTACGTGTAAATACAGCTGTTACTGAGCTGCAAATGTTCACACACCATGCAAGGTAAGCAGAGTATCTGGGTAAATTGGGGGTTAAGGAGGCCGTGTGAATGCTGTGCATGTCTGGAAAGTGTTTAGGACAGACAGCAGCTATCAAGTTACAAGGCATGAATAATGTGCATCGGGAGGTGGTCACACCAATGCTATTGAGTTACAAGGTGTGCACAGTACACAGTGTCACAGAAGTGTTGCCAAATGTCTAGCTAGCTAGTCCCATGTAGCTACAAGGAAATTAGGAATGCATAGCGAACTTCACGGCAATGTGGTTCATCATGGTGTTGAGTTACTGTTGCTTGTATCTATGCTTTTACTGCTGGCCATTCCTAAATCCCCTTTAATTCTAAAGGAATTTATATACACTAGTTTGTACAGTTTTTGCATATCCAAAGGACTATGGTACATCAGATTAATACCAGCGCTAACTAATACCCCTTCCTTAAATTAGCTGAAGATTGTGCAGAGCATCGACAGTTATGCCACTTCAGATGAAGCGACCGCCGTGTACCGTTCAGTATACCAGCGCAACAAAAATGGCGGCATTGGGGTATCTTTAATACACGGGGAGGACAAATTTCCTGCCCGCTCCAGTGCTGTACTTGTTGAATTGCCGACAGCGCTCAGATCCTAGTCCTTGACCTAGGTATGTAAGTCCTTGTACACGACTTGGGTCCGTGGGTACCCTGTGTCGTGCGCTAGGAGCGCGCAAACACTCGGTGAGAAGAACAAGAATAATATGAAAAGACTAAATGGGGTACGAGCAGCCTATGACGCTTTTCTCTTACGAGCACTCCGGGTTGCCTTTGGGTACGCTGCCGTCGTCAATACATCAAAAGAAGCCTATCCATGGCCTTTAATTGTTCTTTGCCACTGCCGTTTGGCTAGTTTCACTGAAGCACCCTAATACATTAAGATAGGGATGCCATTTTGAACCGGGCACATTCACACACATAAACTAGTATTAATGACAGGATGTCTCCTGTGGCTTGGTAAATTGTACACCAAAAATTTGAATCACATAAATTTAACTCCTAAGGAAGTTATCTATAACAGTGAGAGACATTAAGAGACTAATCTGTTTTGTCATTGTACGTACCTTTGCATACTGGCGGGGTCAATGCACTTCCTTGGGAACCACCCCTTGACACGCTTTAAAGTCTTCTTCTCGTCTGTACAGTGCGAAGAAGACAGTAATCATATCACTACTTTGATTTCAATGCATTATAACAAATGCCAATTTAGCATACTTCATAGGATTTTACATATTTTAGGATACTATAAATATAATATTACATCACTCAGAGAAGGACTGTACTTAGGTGATTAAAGTTTTGTTGCCATGATACCAATTGGTGGTTGCTGTGGTAACATACATGAAAGGCGCCTGGGGCTAAGTACAAGTAGTTACACACACTGGAAGTGCTAGGAATGCACTCGCCCCCACAATCCTACTTTGGAATGCAGTGGTTACTAGGGGTCAACGAGGTGAAACCTTACACATTCAAGAGCCGCCCCACATTCCCAATGTGTAACCAATACAAATATGTGACACATGCCTAATATAAATAGTAAACAAACAGTGCCTCCCACACATTCAAGCTTTAAAGAGCTGTGTAGAGGATACCATGTCATCCAATACAAGTGCACAATGCAAACAGACCATATACAAACGCGCACCAAGCAAACACACCTTCAGACAAGACTCTATCACCGTAAAACCACTTGCTCTTTCACCATGAAATTATGACACGGTTGCCAGGGGCAACTGGTAACCTCTCCCCTTCCATTAGGTCACACGGTCCAGACAGACACGTCCACACACCAAACTTGAACACACAACAAGCCCCACTGTATGCAGTATTGATGGTGGCCTCATACTGTGTGGAGAGGAGAGGAGGAGAGGGAGGAGAGGGGGAGAGGCGAAAGAACACCGTCACAAAACCATATGCATGTTCATAGCACATAAGTCAACTACAGGTGCCCAAAGGAATGTTTGGGCTATTGATAAAGGCTCAAAGTCCTTGATCAGCCTCTAATACGGAAGCTGAAACTGGACATCTTAAGTAATAGCAGGCTATTAGCAGCTAACGAAGGCCTTTCAGGCGGAAACCTCCTGTATCTAATTCACTGCTTGCTATGTCATTTGCAATTTCTCTTTTACAAGATTACCCCCTACATAACAATGAGCCTTTACAAATAGTATTGACAACTATCAGTGGCATATATTCAACAAGCACAACATACATACAAAAAGGACTACATGTAATTAAGCATGAAATGTGTGTGTATACACAGAGACATAGACACATCTGCCACACCCGCACAGACACACACACACACACAAAAGCAACATACACACATAGCACATACACACACGCTAACAGACAATGCATACACACACACAAACACCCACCCACACATGCGTGCGCGCACACACACATGTACATCCATACATGCATGCACACACACCAACACACATACACACCCACCCACCCACACACACACACACACACACACACACACACACACACACGCACACACACCATTCTAGCCCTCTTCTCCTTCTTCTGCTGTATCTGTTCCAATGTAAAGTCATATTTGGAGCATCCCTCTCTCACAGGGTAGTCTATGCCATCACCAGCAGGACGACCTGAGAGATTGACCACCTGCAACAGATACATATACGTAGACAGGAAGATGACGAATGCATTCAACAGAATTGACAAGAAAAGCCATACCATATTAGGTAAAGTGCATCCAAACCAGTACGTGCGTTCAACATGGACAACCACCTATAAGGGTAACCCCCCTATCAAAATACTAGTGCAGTATAAAAGGATCTCATTTGTAGGGCTTAAGTATAGTATGTCAGGGATGATCTCATTAATTAGGTATGGCTGGAGAGATATCTCATTGTAGAGATCAATGATCTCTACAATGAGATAATCCCTCCAGCCAATGTCATTTGTATGCATATGTCATAGTCAGATAAGCAGTATAAAAAGACCTCTTAGCTGTTGTTCTTATAGTTTGAGGACCAGTTTTTGTGGACCACTTGCAGCGCAGTTACAAGGTGAGCAGAGGTGAAGCAAGAGGATAGCGCTATAGCGCCACTATGATTATTTACACTGCCGCCTGCACGCGCGAATAACGCGCGCTCTGGTGTCTGTTGGCAGGCAAAGCGTGCCTCTACTAACCTTGGGGTAGCGCATCCGTGGTGCACGCTAGGAGACGGCTATTCCATATTCCCCTTCTCCCGCAGTCTGCACGAACGAGGTCCTTGTGTTCAACTGTGCCTTATCACCGTTTACCGCTCGGTCACGAGCTCACGCTGCTAGCCGCAACAGCTTCCACGCTCTTCAGTGACTTGCAGTAGTTGCCGTGAAACTGCTTTCCTGCAATCGCACGATCAAGTAGCTATGTGACGTTGGGCGAAGCCGTTAGACGAATAAAACAGGCGACACCAATTTCGGCGTCAATAACTAAACGCGCCGATACCAGATCCGTTGACGCCTTAGCGCGTTCGGGTTGTAGTTTTGCACGTCGGAACGTAGTGGGTTTATAGCACATTATTCACACATTTGGCTTGAACCTAGTATATATGTACGGGTGAAGACTTTGAGAGTGACATTGATTCCATGTTTCTTGCAACCTAATCACAGGTCGCCCTACCACGTAAATTGCGCACTTGTTATTCATTGCGTCCATTTGCACACATGGTTGCTTTCTGCTGCCAACCTTTTACACTACATACGAATGTCACAAGGTCAGCCTACCAGTCCAGAAAGAACCATTGGTGCTCAGTACTTGACACCCACTCATACGACAAATTTATATGTACATGACCTTGCACTTGAGGGTACATATCCATCATGCCATGTGTTCACCTGTACATGTCAAACCAAAAGTGTAATGTGAAAATACAAATGCCGACTAGACTTTAATGAAGACACCACCAGCGAAGACATTCAACAAAGGGTGGGAGATGATCTCATTTGTATGGCTTAAACATACTGTATGCCTGGTAGCAAAGGGTGGGACATGATCTCATTTGTATGTCATAATGCTGTCATTTGTATAAGCAGTATAAAAAGACCTCGTAGCTGTTGTTCTTATAGTTTGAGGAGCAGTTTTTCTGTGGACCGCTTGCAGCGCAGTTACAAGGAGGTGAGCAGAAGGGAAGGGACAAGAGTAGCGCTAGCGCAAGTACAATTACATACACTACCGCCTGCTCGCGAATAACGCACGCAGGCGGTGGTATCTGTTGGCAGGCAAAGTGTGCCTCTACTAACCTTGGGGTAGCGCATCCGTGGTGCACGCTACGAGACAGCTATTCCTTGTTCCCCTTCTCCCGCAGTCCGCACGCACGAGGTCCCTGTGTTCAACTGTGCCTTATCACCGTTTACCGCTCGGTCACGAGCTCACGCTGCTAGCCGCAACAGCTTCCACGCTCTTCAGTGACTTGCAGTAGTTGCCGTGAAACTGCTTTCCTGCAATCGCACAATCAAGTAGCTATGTGACGTTGGGCGAAGCCGTTAGACGAATAAAACAGGCGACACCAATTTCGCCGTCAATCAAGTAAACGCGCCTATACCAGATCCGCTGACGCTTTAGCGCGTTCGGGTTGAAGTTCTGCACGTCGGAACGTAGTGGGTTTATAGCACATTATTCGCACATTTGGCTTGAATCTAGTGTATGTATGGGTGAAGACTTTGAGAGTGACATTGATTCCATGTTTCTTGCAACCTAATCACAGGTCGCCCTACCACGTAAATTTGCGCACTTGTTATTCATTGCGCCCATTTGCACACATGGTTGCTTTCTGCTGCCAACCTTTTACACTACATACGAATGTAACAAGGTCAGTCTACCAGTCCAGAAAGAACCATTGGTGCTGAGTACATGACACCCACTACTATGACAAAATTAAAACAGACTTAACTTTGCAAATGAGGGTACATATCCCTCATGCCATGTGTTCACCTGTACATGTCAAACCAAAAGTGTAATGTGAAAATACAAATGCCGACTAGACTCCAATGAAGACACAACCACCGAAGATGTTAGACAAACTCAGGTAGAACTGACCTTGTGATTGAAGTTAAAGGTACTTCTCCAAATACCAGCCTAAACAACAGCATTGGAACCTTACCAATGCTTCTACCAGATGCTGTGGTCTTAGTCATTAGATTCATATAAAAGATCATTGTGGATTTACACGTCTCTTACAAGGAGCTCATGTGCGCAGAAGAAATTGGGCATATAACAAAACAGACTAAGATAGGAAGCAAGGTTGGCAAACGCATATGTACCGAGTCCATACTTCAGTGAGTCCATACTTCAGTTATACCGTACATAGAAGGAATGGGGCTTAAAGTGTAACAAAGCTTGTATGCCACTGATGGTATAGAAGCCATTTACGTTGTGCACACCATACGTGTAGCTACAGGAGCACAGCTTGTTACTAGAATTGGCAATGCTCATTGTAGAGAGCAAGCACTACCACTTCACTCTTAGTCATGACTCTTATAATGTACCATGAAACTACGGTATCATTCCTATACCGACCACACAGACAAGATTGAATGAAAATGGTTACCCAATTACGTAATGTGTGTGTGTATAGGTACACAAAGCAGTATTGTATGTAGATCTGCTTACTTTCACCAATCAATCCTGCTGCACACCTTACACTGTCGTCCACCTACTGCGAACGGGCACACTGGGATCTTCCCCTTCAACCTCTCAGATACAATGGCAGAGGAAAGGCCCCCAACAACAGACCCATACTTTGCAACAAGGAATGTAATGAACAACATTAACGACCTGGAAGACATCATCCTTCTCCCAACACAGGCCACTACACACGAGAGAGATGGTCTAGACCTGCTAGTCTGCCCACCATTCCCCAGGGCAGGTGAAGGAGGGAGGCAGCTACATCAAGCACAATTGGTGTGTGGTAGAGTTCATACAACTCTTCTCAACTACGAGGAGGGGAGTGAGATGGTGTGTGGTGGTGTGGACATGACCCATCAGACAAGTGATACAACTGAACACAACAGCGAGGCGGGGATCAACTTCGGAGTGATGTACGCACACGGACACACCACACTGCATTACATACCCCAACTGCTGCCACAACCAGAGACAACCACACACAACACGCCAGCAGCTTTTACCTCCAATTTCACTTACAAGTGTCACATTGAGGACAGTGAAAACATGCCAAACAGGTGGCTACCAATAGTAGCTATGGGGAACCCCCCGCCCACACAGGAGTGTGTGTCTGGAAGGATCACTTGAGTGTATCAACATCTGAAAGTGAATACAACTTTGCACAAATCCGCTGACACTGGTGTAGTATGGCAGATAGATACCATATACACCATCTTTGTGTGGCACACTGAACACACACAGTGCACGTTTGTACTTTTACTGTATTTTAATGTTCGTTGTTAATGTTAATGTCACTACCTTCTGGAGCTTCAATGTGGTGCGTATCATCCTATTCCTTATTTATTACAACATTTAGCAGTGATCAGCTGTACACTCTCTTGAAGAAGACAGACGTGAGGCCACTATCAATAACAGAGCACACACACACACACACACACACACACACACACACACACAAAAGATTCTCCACAACCAAGCATACTAAGGTAGTAAGGAAGTGTAACACAAGTACGTACACTAAGACACATGTACTGTCCATAGTAGGGCTCACACCATCCTAGCACACACCACAGTTATAGGCTTCTTGCCCACCTGGCACATTGAGGTGGTAGGGCTTTGTGTCACTTCGCATGAGTACATTTGAGACTCAGATACGTTGGTGGTAAGGTCATTCATATAGGTTCCTTGTGGCTTAACAAGGCAGCATACACACTGTGTAATGTATGTACAGTACATGGAAGCCACATCAGTGACAACCTTATTAGTGTCATTAGTACCTTGTGTTATCACTGACACAGCTAACACCTATTACGCTGCCAGGTAATACATACAACTGCAATATAGGCCAAACGTGGATGACTGGAGAAACTATGCACACACAAAGGCAGACAGTGAGTCTATTTTACAATTCTAGTTCAACTTCAGCTACCACCCACTCACTTGAGCTACGTAAGTTGTGTTTCCATCCAAGATCGTACGAATAAACAAAAGATTTCACATCATTCTTCGTCTTCTTGTTGGCCACCTTCTCCTTTGTTGTCTCCTGTTCCTCCTCACCGCTGCTCTCCTCCTCTGAGTCAGACCTCTCCTTGTGTCTATGGTGTTGTTGGTGACGTCTGATGGCCTTGTCCTCAATCCACTCCTCAATCTGGGTACGATTCTGAAGAATACCTTTAATCTGCAAGACACAGGTGCAGGTACTGTAAATATAGTCACACATACATACACACACATGCACTGTACATAGTATCTCTCTGAGCATTGGAGTGATTCTGTTGTCATGGCCACTGTATCCATGGGAAAGTCTGATCCTTCTTCCCATATACATATGGCTTCCCCTACAGACCTCACAATGCAGCTATGAATTGCGTTAGTACACCCTCGGAACAATCCAGGAAGCACCCCTGGCTATCTTTCTGGCTCTACCTTGATAAGCACCAATCTGTTCTTTCAAATACTCCCCATGAGACTGGAGCGTCTGATCAGAAATGGCAGAAAATAACACACAGGAAGAAAGAAGTCATACAAATGTGCACCCAAACGCAGCCCCACGTCAGCTCATCCATGCTCAGACACCTCCATAATCAAATGAAAGAATTTCCATACTACCCAGACTGTGCCAAGGAAGTGGGTTGATCTTGACAAGTACGTGTAAACTGCCCATCAGTGATAAGAGATAAGCTCTAATTAATGGGCCAGGTATTAGGCATGTAAAGTGAAACACATAGTGGAGGATGGGAGGAGCTGGTCCAAGCCAATCATGAGTAATCCAAGTAGATTACACATGAAGGGCGATTTACACGTGAAGGGTGATTGTGTGGCTGCACATACATAAACATAGTCAGATAGGACTCTACAGTCAGTGTTGCACTGCCCCTTGCATGGGCAACTCAATGTGTATGTCCTTCATATTACTAGACATACGCTAAGCGCATAAGAATTGCCTCGCAGCATGAATAGTACGTGGCCAGTACACAAGTGTATTGTGATGTTACAGACTGGAGCTGTCTTAGTAGCCAAGCACCTTGTTTGTTACTGCCAAAGCTCCTCAAGCCTGGACTGTCGCTGCTCGTCTGTCGCCGAGGCCAGTAGCCTTGCACCATTTTCCCGCATTCAATTCTAGTCTGGCCTATTTTTGCCCCGCTGTCTCCGTATCAAGTCGCGCGCACCGTCTCGCAGCGTGGCCCCCTCGGCATGCTGGACACAGCCGCGTCGTTGCCATTCCCATCTGCTCTCCTTCTGTGCCCCTGATCCGCGGGAGCATGTCAGCAAAGATGAGCGGCCGAACAGGAGCAGAAACACCCCTTGAAAAGACGAGCCGTCATGTGACAGAGTCACATGCGCAGTCACGTGTCATGCAATACAAATATCAGATATATATCGCCGAGGCTCGAATAGACAGCGATCAATAGCTTTGCTTCGCTCGCTTACGCTCGCCGCTCGGCAATCATAGTCATGTGTAGACTAACAACGTAACACTGTTGGGTTTACAGGCAACCACAGACTAACAGTGTAACACTGTTGGGATTGCAGGCAACGACAGACTAACAGTGTAACACTGTTGGGTTTACAGGCAACGACAGACTAACAGTGTAACACTGTTGGGTTTACAGGCAACCACAGACTAACAGTGTAACACTGTTGGGTTTACAGGCAACCACAGACTAACAGTGTAACTTTGTTGGGTTTGCAGGCAACCACAGACCAACAGTGTAACACTGTTGGGTTTACAGGCAACCACAGACTAACAGTGTAACACTGTTGGGTTTACAGGCAACCACAGACCAACAGTGTAACACTGTTGGGTTTACAGGCAACCACAGATCCAGCAATTCTGAAATCATCATGGCAAACATTGGCAGACATGCAGTCTCCATTAAAATCGGCAATGTTTGTTCAGGAGGCATCTTGCTGGTTGCCATGGTAATCTATGTATTAGGAAAGCAAATGCTGTTTTCACATCACACTAATCTGTGCTCAGTGTATCATCGTTACCATGGCAGCACAGTTCCGTAGGAGATTACAGTAGTAAGCCTTTCTAGCTGCTACTATACACCACTGTCTGCAATGTGCACCCTACCTCCCTACACATGTACATGAATGCTTGACTGGGTATCACATGTCAAGTAGACAGTCCTTCAGAAACTGCATTTCCCACTTTCCTACTGAAGAAGCCAGTTAACAACAAAACTTGGTACAGTTCCCACACAGAGCATGTAGTAGGGTCGTGCTGATAGACAGCTTACTGCTACATGGTTCTCACCCCTAACAGTGACACATATATCATCAGCAAATATATTAAGTAGAATTTATGCAACACTGGGTGAGAGTATGGTTAGTCTCATGTAGCCCAGCACCTCCTGCTCCATTTAGTAGAGTCAGCCTCAGTTCAGTCTTCCCTAAGCTCCCCATCATGTAGTGTACGTACAACTCCACGACATCATCTGTTGAGTGCTTCTCCCAAGCCTACAATGCTAGAAGGTGAAACTGCCTTAGCTGTTGCTGCAGAGGTTATCTTATGCATAATGATATTCATAACATTATGAATACAGACGTTTTCGGGTTGGTTGTCAACCCACACCGGGCACCGGGTACCGAAGTGGAAATCATGGTATTATACATAAACATGAGCAGTATTGCTGTATAAAATCTCTAGCTCACAATCTATGTCAACACTAGATTTCGCAATTATACTGTAGCTAAGTGTGTGTACGAATACGTATAATATTGTGCAAGCGTTTCCCAGATACCGGTATCCGTCTAGAACAACCGACCCAAAAAGTACTGTATTATTGGCTATGGTTTCATGTAGCAGGTGCCCCAGAGGATTGCACAAGAGTTGCACAATCCTCATAGCAAGCCACCTCACATGATATTCCGTTATTCGGCTAGCGGCTGTGGTGGGCAGTCCCTTACGCAATACCTAGTGGGCACCCGCTACATGAAACCAGAGCCGTATTATTCAGGTATTATTATTCCCTCCTTCGCACCGGATATTTTTCACACAAACTTCAATAAATTGCAACACAGTACAGTTAAACAATGAGGAGCATATAATAAATGTCATAGATCAGTATCATGCACACGCATAATTGAGTGTTGTGATCAGTTCAGATTCTGGCTTCCCAGACTGCCAGTGTAGTAGAATCAGGCAATCTGGGGCAGCCATTTTGGCTACGCACCCGAAATCGCACAACTCCAGCGATGCGCATGTAATTATGGAAAAGCCCTATCAAAATACAAGTGCAGTATAAAAGGGACCTGCCAAGTGGTGATCCTTGAGTCTGAGGAGCAGTTCTTCTGTGGACCACATGCAGCGCAGTTACAAGGAGGTGAGCAGAAGGGATGGGAAGAGGGTAGCGCTAGCGCCACTACGATTATTTGCACTGCCTTGTACGCGCGCTCTGGTGTCCGTTGGCAGGCAAAGCGTGCCTCTACTAACCTTGGGGTAGGGCACCCGTGGTGCGCGCTACGAGACGGCTATTTCTTATTCCCCTTCTCCAGCAGTCCGCACGCACGAGGTCCCTGTGTTCAACTGTACCTTATCACCGTCTACCGCTCGGTCACGAGCTCACGCTGCTAGCCGCAACAGCTTCCGTGCTCTTCAGCGACTTGCAGCAGTTGCCGTCAAACTGCTTTCCTGCAATCACACGCTGTGTGAAGATTAGCGAGGCCGTCAGACCACAGATAATACAACAAAACAGGCGACTCGAATTTCGGTCAAGTTCAATCAAGTAAACGCGCCGATACCAGATCCGCTGACACTTTTATAGCGCATTCGGGTTGGAGTTCTGCATGTAGCTGTCAGTTGTTGGTTTACATATTATGTACACATTTAACGTGAAACTAGTGTGTTTGCAACATGTGTGGTTAACCTAATCATGGGTCGCACCACCAGGCAAATTTGCACATGTTATTCATTTCATCCCATTGCACACATGGTTGCTTTCTGCTACATTTTACACTACTTAGTCACAAGGTAAGTCTACCAGTCCAGAAAGAACCATTGGTGCTGAGTACTTGACACTCACTCACACGACGAAATTATATTATACATGACCTTGCAAATGAGGGTAAATATCCCTCATGCCATGTCTTTACCTGGGTATGTCAAACCATAAGTGTAATGTGAAAATACAAAGGCCGACTAGACTTTAATGAAGACACAACCACTGAAGACATTAGACAAACTCAGGTAGAACTGATCTGGTGAGTTTGCTAAGGGCATTTCTCCAATTAGCAGCTTAAACAAAGGATTTGGACCTTCCCAATGCTTCAACCAGATGCTCTGATCTTTAGGGCAAAAGGTTACATAAAAGGTTACATGTACATCTCTAACAAGGCACTGATGTGTGCAGAATAATTGGGCATAATTATAGCAAAACAGACTGAGACAGGAAGCAAGGTTGGCAAATGCATATAGCGAGTGACATGAGTCCTTGGGGCACAAAGTGCAAATTGATAGCTTGTATACTACCCATGATATATAAGAGCTATTCACTTGTACGAACCCATAAAGGTGACAAAATGCATAGCAACAGCAGCACAGCTTGTTGCTAGGGTTGGCAATGTTCATTGTAGACAGCAAGCACACTTCACTCCTATCCTTCCTATACACAGACAAGATACTTGAGTGAAAATGGTTACCCAAATACGTATTGTGTGTGTGTATAGGTACACAAAGCAGTACTGTACACAGATTTGTTTTACTTTCACCAATCAACAGGCCTCCTTCCTGCTGCACACCATGCACTGTTGTCCACTTACTGTGAACATGCACACTGGGATCTTCCTCTTCAACCCTTCAGGTACAATGGCAGAGGAAAGGCCCCCAACGACAGACCCATACTTTGCAACAAGGAATATAATTAACAACATAAATGACCTGGAAGACATCATCCTTCTCCCAACACAGGCCACTACACATGAGAGAGATAGTCTAGACCTGCTAGTCTGTCCATCCCCTCCCCAGGGCAGGTGAAGCAGGGATGCGGCTACATCAAGCACAAATGGTGTGTGGTAGAGTCCATACAATTATTCTCGACTACGAGGAGGGGAGTGAGATGGTGTGTGGTGTGGACATGACCCATCAGACAAGTGACACAACTGAACACAACAGTGAAGATGAGATCGGCTTTGGAGTGATGGACACACAAGGACACACCACACTGCATTACATACCCCAACTGGTGCCACAACCAGAGACAACCACACACTACACGCCAGTAGCTTTTACCTCCAATTTCACTTACGAGTGTCACATTGAGGACAGTGAAAATATGCCAAACAGGTGGCTACCAATAGTAGCTATGGGGAATCCCCCGCCCACACAGGAGTTTGTGTCTGGAAGGATCACTTGAGTGTATCAACATCTGAAAGTGAATACAACTTTGCACAAATCCGCTGACACTGGTGTAGTATGGCAGATAGATACCACATACACCATCTTTGTGTGGCATACTGAACACACACACAGTGCACGTTTGTACTTTTACTGTATTATAATGTTTGTTGTTAATGTTAATGTCACTACCTTCTGGAGCTTCAATGTGGTGCGTATCACCATATTCATTATTCATTACATCATTTAGCAGTGGTACACCACTGTGAGCAGTGATCAGCTGTACACTCTCTTGAAGAAGACAGACGTGAGGCCACCAGCAATAACAGAGCACACACACGAAAAAGATTCTCCACAACCAAGCATACTAAGGTAGTAAGGAAATGTAACACAAGTACGTACACTAAGACACATGTACTGTCCATAGTAGGGCTCACACCATCCTAGCACACACCACAGTTATAGGCTTCTTGTCTACCTGGCACATGGAGGTAGTAGGGCTTTGTGTCACTTCGCATGAGTACATTTGAGACTCAGACCCTTTGGTGTGGTGGTCAGATCATTCATATAGCCTCCCAGTGGCCTAACAAGCAGCCCTAAATGCCCTAAATGCTCTCACACTGTGGAATGTATGTACAGTACATGGAGACCCCTTATTAGTGTCATTAGTACCTTGTGTTATCACTGACAGCTAACACCTATTACGCTGCCAGGTAATACATACAACTGCAATAAAGTTCAGACGTGGATGACTGGAGAAACTATGCACACCAGACAGTGAGTCTGTTTTACAATTCCAGTTCAACTTAAGCTACCAACCACTCACTTGAGCTACGTAAGTTGTGTTTCCATCCAAGATCGTAACGATAAACAAAAGATTTCACATCATTCTTCTTCTTCTTCTTGTTGGTCACCTTCTCCTTTGTTGTCTCCTGTTCCTCCTCACCAGAGCTGCTCTCCTCCTCTGAGTCAGACCTCTCCTCATGTCTTTGGTGTTGTTGGTGACGTCTGATGGCCTTGTCTTCAATCCACTCCTCAATCTGGGTACGATTCTGAAGAATACCTTTAATCTGCAAGACACGGCACAGGTGCAGGTACCGTAAATACAGTCACATATACATACACACACATGCACTGTACATAGTATCTCTCTGAGCATTGGAGTGATTCTGTTGCCATGGCCACTGTATACATAGGAAAGTCTGATCCTTCTTCCCATATACATATGGCTTCCCCCACAGACCTGTTGTGGTATACTGGTTCACAATGCAGCTATGAATTGCGCTAGTACACCCCCCCTCCCCCCCCCGAACAAGCCAGGAAACACCCCTGGCTATCTTTCTGGCTCTACCTTGATAAGCACCAATCTGTCATCCTAACAGTAGGGGTTTAGTGTCATCCTAACACACTACTGTTGTTGTATGGCTTCAGGCCATCCTAGCACAATAATGTTAGCAACTAATGTTGCAAGGCTGAACCAGAAGATGAATGGCCTGGTACGATACTGGGCTTCCAACTCCACCTACACAAGTAAGTGTAACTACATACATAAGCCGCACGGTTGGCATACAAACGTACACAATGAGTCACAGCAAGATAAAACGCTTAATATTTCCTATAATTATGATTTCAACATTACTGCATACATATACAGAGTGATCTTAGTATGCTTGTAATAGGCAACGTAAAGCAGGCTGAGCACAACATTCTCTGCAAGTGGGTGTGGTAACCTTCAACAGCTTTCCAGTGGCCTAATTAGGCAGCCTAATATCATGACTGTATACTGTATGTACAGTGCTGTAGGTACATGGAAGTCACATCAGGGACAACCCCCTAAATATAGGGGCCATTAGTACCTTGTGTTATCACTGACAGCACTAACACCTATTAATTAGACTGCCAGGTAATACATACAACTGCAATACAGGATGGATGACTGGAGGAACTATGCACACACAAAAAAGCAGACAGTGAGTAAACTCCAGTTCAACGTCAGCTACTGCCCACTCACTTGAGCTAAGTTGCGTTTCCATCCAAGATCGTAAGGATAAACAAAAGGTTTCACATCATTCTTCTTCTTGCTGTTGGCCACCTTCTCCTTTGTTGTCTCCTGTTCCTCCTCACCGCTTCTCTCCTCCTCTGAGTCAGACCTCTCCTCATGTCTTTGGTGTTGTTGGTGACGTCTGATGGCCATGTCCTCAATCCACTCCTCAATCTGGGTACGATTCTGAAGAATACCTTTAATCAGCAAGACACAGGTGCAGGTACTGTAAATACAGTCACACATACATACACACACATACACTGCACATACACACAAAAAATCATGTTTATACACATTACACATACACATTGACATGTTGCACATACGTACACACACACACACACATATACGTACACGTTTACACATAGCTTTATAGGAAGCTTTAACCTTGCAGCTACTGAAATTAAAATTGTGCCACACAATATTTATCAAGTTTGGGAAGCAAACAGTGTCTTTCACAGGAGGTAATCCAAGGAGTTCACCAACCAAGAGTTTTGATTACACTAAACGTTTCGGCTTGCAGCTCACGTACTGCTGTCTTTTATCAGTGGTATGGCCTTCAAGATGTGAGGGTAGATTACCTCCTGCAACAACGATACCCAGCCGGACATGCTTCTTCCTTACAGAGGCTTTGTACTATAATTAGTAACAAAGACCATACTTGATGGGCCCTTGCACATGGTGCAGACAGATTGTTTATATATGAGCACTATGGAGTGATGTACATGACCAACACACAAATACAGACACACTTCTTCCACACATATAGAGCCTATGTTACTATAAATAGTAACAAAGGTTGTACCTGATGGGCATCGCACATGCTGCAGAGACCTTAGCTATGAGCACTGAGGAAAGAAGTAAACATGTGTGTGACCACCGCCACCGTCTGTACTCTAATGTTTGCCCACTTTGTCTTGCATTCAACTAGTACTGATACCAACCACATTATGATTTACTCAATTCTGACCTTGTACAATTAACACAACATTGACATATGACATCTCAGCATGCCCACCACTTCTCCCTCTGGTTTAACATACAATATCGAACCCATCTTATCTTCATTCGTGTGGGGCTTTAAAGAGAGGGTTACTCACTGTTTGCATTCCATCTACACATTCTACCTTGTGGAAATGTGTGCACACACATACCTCAGTTGACCATTTGTTGGCTGTAATTTAACCAGCCTTTGATGCATTCCTCCACATTACATGGTGAGGTCATGTGTTATGTGGGAACGTGCACAGTAGAGCTAAAAAATTCGTTTCCATGGTAAAGGTGAGTAGAAATGGCTGCTTCTGAAATCCTACTGTGCACTACTTGTGCACACTTGCATGTATACAGTACACACACACACACACACACACACACACACACACACACACACACACACACACACACACACACACACACACACACACACACACACACACACACACACACACACATGCATAAACTCACATGCACAACGTACACGCACGCATGCACATATATGCACACACACACAAGGCATTGATGTTGACAACACTGTGTACAAGCCATACGCTCCACTGAAATAAAGCCTCACTCCTTCCATTCTTACATATTGCAGGAATACTGACACACACAGCAACTTACAACCGCAAACATCGCACACCATTACAAACTGGCAGATTCATATAAGTTGCAGAGACTGCAACCTCTCCATATGTACATGTATGTACACTATATCTGTTGTAAATTAGTACAAAAATATAGTCCTTGTAACTACAGTATACATTAATTAATGGTGACAAATTCTGTAAGCAATGTTAACTCATTGCACATGGTGCAGACAGACTGTCTGATATTGGACAGTCTGTCCAATATCGGACAGTCTGTCCAATAGGAGCACTAAGGAGGAATGTACATGACCAACACATCAACAGTCTATATCAATAGTTTAGTGCACACTCACACTTGATACCCATAGTCTTGCCATCGCTATCCCACTACCTCACCGAACAGGTAATTAGCACAGTATGAGTGAATGAGGGCACAGTGAGGTGCCACACCCGGCTTAAGATAACAATACATTCCTGGAAATACAGGTAGAGGAAATACTGTACCTTGCTGCAGACCATTCTCACAGCTTAATTTGCTGGAGATGGACCATTGCCAGAATACACAGTACAAATATAGATACTTGTGCACACACAAAACTAGAATGACTTCCTACAGTATCTCTATTCAACACCATTGGCTGCAATGATTGCACTCTACTGTCATATGTACACGTATGTACATGTATGCTCAGTTGGGTGTCAGGTACACGGTCCTCTTGGAAAGCTGGAGCCCCTAGTGAAGGTACTAGTTAACAAACCAAACAAGTGTACATGTCCAGGATGGTTTCAAATGGCAGCGTTTGTACAGAAAGGGCAGATATGAGATCTGCTGCAATTAGAACCACCTTGCGAATGTCAAGGAATAAGGGCCAAAAACAAGTGTGCTGGTTTTGTGTCAACCTCGAACCATCCCACCAGGTTAGGGAGCCATTTCCAACATTGCTAATGAATACAGAATCACAAGTCATTGTTCCCTCATGTCTGGTATCACGTTAGATGATAGTAATCAAGTCAGAGTGTCCATTTGGACAAATCTATTGATGTGTCATAGCCCCCCCCCCCCCCCATACACACACACAACTTAACGTCACAGAGGGGTGAAAGCTATCGGGCTATGAACACCACAGCATGGCCTGTCAGACCATTCTTTCCTGTATACTGTAGCTTGTCATGAAAGGTCTAGCAGTGAGTATTGCGCAAGCTGTTCTTCAGTGGGATTGGCCATGAGTACCTACCACCATGCTATGTTTCGGTTGGGCTTGTGTCACTGTGCATGTGACGTCCTTGCAACATCAAGTCACTAATATGGATGGAGTGTGGTAGCTGTTCTACGCCCATACACTGGGGACGGATCATATTCACTCGATGTGCATGTGATACTGATCCTGTTACTGATGTAGATAGAAGGAGTTGCAGCACATGGTGCGGTTCAGGTATTCCTACAGTAGACACACATGTATACACATAAACCAATTAGGAAAGTACATGCATGTATTTATAAACAAACTATTTGCCTTGGTTGCCAACACACTGGGTACCAGCTAGGATACGCACACACACACGCGCGCGCGCGCACGCACACGCACGCACATGCACGCACCAACTGCAAGAATGCGGAAGTCTTCAATTTGACTGTATACTGTATACTGTATACTGTATAAATTGAAACAAGATGGTGGACCGGTGATCGGTGATTTTGATCCTAATTTTCTCCTTACAAGAGACACTACACCTTACAAGAGACACTAATGCCTTCGTGCTGTCGGTGTAACGCCAGCGGCAAGTGCATCAGTTGTAAGTGTGTCAAAGAAGGATCGAGATGCGTAGATTGTCTACCGGGGAGATTAGGGAACTGTTCTAATCCCTCCAGATCCCATTCGATTCAATCGCCAAATGAAGAGACGAGTGTAAGGATGGCCGTTGGCAGTATTCAGCTGAGTGATCTACCTACAAACAACGTGGAGGAGCCCAGTAGCACTGACGACGAATCAACCTGCCCCCTGCCACTGCCAGAGCCCTTCAATCTGCCTCAGTATGATCCCGCGGAAGCCCCGAATTTTGTATGGGGATCGCTGAAAGGAGAACAGTTCTGCAGAAAGATTGATGACTGCTATGATGAAATGGTGACATGGAAACGAAACATTTTCAAGGTACCATTAGGCAAGCAGGGGCAGGACTTTGTCAGGGAGCTTGCGAGACTCTTTAGTTCCTTTGCTGAGGCTAACTCCATGGAACGGATTGCTCTGAAAGCAGCTATGGTCCTTCCACCTTTGATACTGCAAAAGCCATCAAGTCAGTCAAAAGCAAAGGACCATGCCCATTGTATTGAGCGAAGAATGAAGTTGTGGCTTGAGGGGGAGCTTGATAAGCTACTTGAGGAAGTCAGAGCCATACAGTCACGCCTACCTGTAACAAGAACGGATGCCAAAAATCTACAAGCACTGCACGGAGATTTGCTGAGCTTATGATGGAGGGTAAAGTTCATGCCGCAACACGTCTGTTGGACAATAGTGGTGAAGCTAGATCAGGTGAGCCACTTGGTCTTGATGAAGTTATTGACACCCCAAATGGTTCATGTACTGTCAGAGAAGCCCTGTTGCAGAAGCATCCAACAGCACAACCATGTGAACCTTCTACCCTTCTCCCATCCACCAGTGAGACTGTGCCATTCCACCCTGTGATATTTGATGCGATAAATGCCTCCTCCATATGTGCAGCTGCCTTGAAAACCAAAGGGAGTCATGGACCCTCCGGTCTAGATGCTACAGCATGGCGCCGCATGTGTTGCTCATTCAAAGGATCATCGAAGGAGCTATGTGAAGCTTTAGCCAAGACTGCCAGAAGACTTGCCAGTGGTCCAATTGATCCCCACCCAATCCTTGCCTTCACAGCCAGTCGTCTTGTGGCACTTAACAAGTGCCCGGGAGTCCGACCGATTGGGGTTGGAGAAGTGAGCCGGAGGATCATTGGCAAGGCCATCCTCTCAGTGATCTCTGTGGATATCCAGAAGGTTGCAAGCACGTATCAGCTTTGCGCTGGGCAAAAAGGAGGTTGTGAAGCAGCTGTGCATGCCATGAGGAATTTTTTCGAAAGCGAAGAAAATGAGGGGTTGCTTTTTGTAGATGCCACCAATGCTTTTAACACGTTGAACCGGGAAACAGCAATGAGGAACATCCAGGTGCTATGTCCATCATTAGCCAATGTTGTGTTAAACACATACAGACTCCCACCCAGTGTGTATATCAATGGCGAAGCCATAGTTTCAAAGGAGGGCACTACTCAGGGTGACCCCCTGGCAATGAGTATGTATGCCATTGCAGTCTTGCCTCTGATCTTGGAGCTAGAGAACCTAGCCAAGCAACTATGGTTTGCTGATGACGCTGCTGCCGCTGGAAGACTGCGAACACTGAAGCAGTGGTGGGATACGCTAGTTGAAAGAGGGCCTAAATACGGCTACTTTGTGAATCCGTCAAAGACCTGGCTTGTGGTCAAGGAATGCCATCTCGAATCTGCCAAGGCAACTTTCAGTGGCAGTGGAGTCCATATTACAACTGATGGAAAGAGGTACCTGGGATCCTACATCGGTCCAGATGACATGAAGGACTCATTTCTTCAAGCCAAAGTCCAGAGCTGGATATCAGAACTGGAGGAACTAACTTTAGTTGCCAACTCTCAACCCCACGCCGCATTCTGTGCTTTCACTCATGGGATCGTGAACAAATGGAGGTACCTGCTCAGGACTACTGGACAGACTGAAGATAGTCTACAGCCATTGGAAGATGCCATAAGACACAAGTTTGCCCCTGCTGTAACAGGACATTCGCAGTTTAGTGAGAATGAACGACAGATACTGTCACTTCCAGCAAGAATGGGGGGGCTCAGTATCTGCATCCCAAAGGAATTGGCCAAAGAGGAGTATGTGAACTCAGTTACAGCAACAGAACCACTAGTGCGAGCTGTCTCTGAGCAGAGGAGAGAGGCAATGGACGAATGTGCAAATGAAATGACAAAAATTAGAAACGACATCAAGAACAAGAAAAAGAAGCACATACAAGAGAGGACAGAAGCAATCCAAGACCATGCCTCAGGCAACATGAAGCTGGCAATGGATCTTGCAAAAGAAACAGGTGCCTCCAGCTGGCTTAGTGTTCTGCCCATTGATGAGTTTGGTTTTTTTCTGCATAAGGGAGCCTTCTGGGATGCTGTTGCCCTGAGGTACGGGTGGCAACTGCCCAATCTGCCAAAGACATGTGTGTGTGGCAAGAGTCTCACAGTCGAGCACGCATTCACCTGTCCCACTGGAGGACTGCCAACAGTGCAACACAACGATCTAAGAGACCTCACTGCAGATCTCATGACTGAAGTATGTCACAATGTGGGCACTGAGCCGGAATTGCAACCTCTGTCAGGGGAAATGTTGAATGGTCGTTCTGCCAACTGTCAAGATGGAGCTAGAGTCAACATCAGGGTAGAGGGATTCTGGGTCAGGTCCCAAGATGCATTTTTCAATGTAAGGGTTTTTAACCCATTCGCATCCCGGAACTGCTCCCAGAGCCTCGATGCCACCTACCAACGCCATGAGAAAGAAAAGAGAAGAAGCTATGAACAGCGCATCCGGGAAGTTGAACACGGTTCATTCACTCCTCTTGTTTTCGCAGCGACAGGAGGAATGGGGAAAGCAGCCCAGGTGACCTACAAGAGACTGGTATCATTGCTGGCAACGAAAAGAGATCAACCATACGCCCAAACGATGAACACTATCAGGTGCATGATCAGCTTCTCCTTGCTAAAGTCCCAGATCAGATGTATTAGGGGTTCCAGATCATCCAAGGGTCATGCAATCAGGACCCCAATCAATGTGATTGCCAGTGAGGGGCGTGTCCCCTCCATCTAATTTAAACAATGAACTTTAGAGAATGACAGATATCTAGAACTTCTATTTCCATTATCATTCTTATATCATTTTTCAGGGCAGTGCGCATGTGTGCCCTATGTATAATGAACTCAATGCATGCGAAAACATTCTTCAACGGAATGTAGCGTTGAAAAGCTTAACTCGTACGGTTGCCCTTCTGAATGCTCTTCAGAACCTGGACCACGCGTACTGCGCTGTAGCAAACGTACGTAGCTGTTGCTATCACAGACCACTAGCTACTCTGGCGACTGTGAGTTCCTTGGTACATTATGTTTCTGTAATTACTCACTGTAAATGCATGTGCTATAAGCAGTCATGTGTCTGTCTTTGCTGGAGATTTCTCTGTGCATGTGTGTGTGTGTGTGTGTGTGTGTGTGTGTGTGTGTGTGTGTGTGTGTGTGTGTGTGTGTGTGTGTGTGTGTGTGTGTGTGTCATGTGTCTGGTGATAGTGGTGTGTGTGTGTGTGCATGTGTGTGTGTGTGCGTGTGTGTGTGTGTGTGCGTGTGTGTGTGTCTCATGTGTCTGGTGATAGTGGTGTGTGTGTGTCTCATGTGTCTGGTGATAGTGGTGTGTGTGTGTGTGTGTGTGAGTCTCATGTGTCTGGTGATAGTGGTGTGTGTGTGTGTGTGTGTGTGTTTGTGTGTGTGTGTGTGTGTGTGTGTGTGTGTGTGTGTGTGTGTGTGTGTGTGTGTGTGTGTGTGTGTGTGTGTGTGTGTGTGCTGAGGTTACTGAGGTATTAAGAAACGATGTCATGCCTATTGTGAGTGACAGAGCTGCGACCGAAGGTAGCAAGTATTTTTAGTTGGGGCGGCAGCCCCACGAGTTTTTAACTCGAAATACTTGTTCTTCAGCCATTGAGCGCATTTACTTTCTGGCACATGTGGTGGTGCGAATGGTGCTGGTGCCACTGTAACTTGCACTGGTGGTCTTTTTCTATGACCAACTAGCGCAGATACTCTACTGGCACATGTGGTGGTGGCTTGCACTGTGGTGGTGGTGGTGGTATATATGAATATAATTATATTGCATGGCGCTTAATCATATTCATCAAACCTTGGGGTAAAAGGACCAAAGGGCAGAAGAAGATATCTAGGAGCAGCATTTCTGTGGATCAGTCACAGCGTAGTTACAAGAAGGTGAGCGGGGAAGAGAAGAGGGGAGCATGTACGATGTACGTAGTACGCGATTTCCGTGTGCACGCAGCGCGCGACGTTCGCGCCGAACAGCTAAGCCAGAAACAGTCCCGAGCACGTAGCCAGCTGAAGCGAACGTCCCGAGGGAGACTACAAACTTGCCGCCAGTCACCGACCTGCGCCGCCAGTTCGTCCTGTGCATGTACTGCACGGCATAGGCCCCTATCTAATGTATTGGTCCGGTCCGGACGGTCCGTTTTGGTCCGAAAATTATACCCCACCCCCAGCTACAACAGGCTTCCTCCTTCACAGTGGCTTCTCCTGGCCTTTAATATTATTGTGTAGTCTATAGTTGGTGTCGACATGATGCCTTCGGCCTACTCGCAGGGCCGACAGACGCGAACGACTCTAGATAAGCATATACGCCAAAGGAGCGCCAAAATACAGTACAACTTTGCGATACAACTATATAGTACCCTAACCCTAACCCTAAACCTAACGTGCGCTAAGCGACCCGGGCGAATGTATGTCCGTTTATTCCGGTTGATCCCATTTTGGGGGGACAAAGTAGAATCGTGATGACCTGCATACACACACACACACACACACACACACACACACACACACACACACACACACACACACACACACACACACACACACACACACACAATCACATACCTTGCCAGGTTCTTCCTTGACATATTCCTACATTTGTCAATTCTATCCCTCTGTCTGAGGCCTGAGTTTTGTATCTGTCATTACTAAGTACAATGTAACAACAAGTGTGTTCCTCCTTATAATGAACATTGATGAAACCCAAGATGGGCAAAATGCTGCAGTCATTGAAAGTTTGATCTACTTAATTGTGTGCTAGATTGACTGAAGGAGATCATCACATCGAGGCCCAGGTGTGTTGTACAGGCTACGACTCCAGCATGTACAGCAATCTGGAGCCACACCTGTCAAGTATATATGCTACACGTCAAGTATGCTGTCTGCTTTCTGCACTTATGCATACCAACGAATATCGTTGCCTATTCAGCTGTGAATCAAACTAATAATGGCAACTGCTCCTAATAACACAATGTAGCAGTGTATTATGCAACAAACTGATAAGCATATACACCAAAGGAGCGCCAAAATACAGTACAACTATGCGATACAACTATACAGTACATACCAAGTCTCCATTACTCAAACAGACTAGGACGGGAGGAAGGTTTGGGGAACACATGGCAAGGACCTGAGCTCATAACTAAACACAACATAACATAATAGTATGCCACATTAAGGCATGGATTTGCTAGACACAATATGTTAGACTATTTGTCTACATTGATGGCGCTGCCCCCAAAATACAACACCGTGGTGACTATGCCAGTGTGCTTGTTTTGCTGGCTTGGGGATACAATTGAGGGAACAATACAACCACACATCCAGCACACCATGGCTGTGACATTCTTCTATGCCACAACAAATAAACATCTGCCATGCTCACTGCATTCTGTAGCACCTGATTCTGGACCACATAGCACGGAGCTGAACATTTGACTTCATTGAACTATTATGGCTGAGAGACAGTAAGTGCATGGCATGCCACATGCATCCCTAAACTGGGCCTTTACCAGCACGCTGTCTCCCCCTTCTGCAGGGTGCATGTACCATTCGTACTAGCCAAGAGGCCGGCAGCCATCTATGTCCATTGGACCCCAGATGGGAGCTACATCTTCGGGAAGGACTACAACTTCTGGACACCAGAATGGGTCAATGTCTTCTGGAACCAAGCTGGGAGCTACATCTTCGGGAAGGACTACAACTTCTGGACACCAGAATGGGTCAATGTCTTCTGGAGCCCAGGTTGGAGCTACATCTTCGGGAAGGACTACAACTTCTGGAAACCAGAATGGGTCAATGTCCTTTGGACCCCAGATGGGAGCTACATCTTCGGGAAGGACTACAACTTCTGGACACCAGAATGGGTCAATGTCTCCCAGAACCCGGATGGGAGTTACATCTTATTGAACCCCAACAGGGGGCCTCTTATGATCATTAAACCCATTCCAGTCACACCCACCCAGTAGGAGCCGGAAGACATGGACACCTCCTAGGAGGCACCAACCATGTATAGCGAACAATACATGAATGTCCTCATTTAAACCTAATAATTAATTTGTGCATATATTTTGCTGCTATGTATTTAATTAAATTACTACAGGTCTCTGCTGTCAACATGCTCACTGTGTTTGCCTGCATGCATCCAGCTGACAGTCAGGGAACTGGGGACTGTCACGTAAAAAATGGACCACCAATAAATGTTCCCTCCATCCAAATTTATACACACATATAGCGTATATATACATATAAATGGAGGCAGGACACATCAGAGAACAGCAACTGAGAAAACTGTTCAGAACAGGGAAGACAATCAGGAAGAAGTTGCTTTTACTGAAGTCCCTATCTTGGAATAAGCTATTAAATACACTAAGCAGAGCACAATACTGGAATACGCTGAATACGGTCTCGAGAAGTACGAAAGCGATCAGTTTCGAACAGACTAGTGTGAGCCGTAGTTAGAGAAAGAAGTCTTCACAGAATCGTAGCGCCCAGTCCGGCTGGTCAGGCCATGGCCAGACCGGTTTTATCCACCAAAAAAATTCTAAATATCAAAGCTAAGCATTTTAACAGACTTTTAGAATTGGGGGGGGGGGGGGGGGAGGGGGGAGGGGCAGTAACCAAAAGTGTGCAATGCTCTGCTTTCTGATTGGTCTCCATACCGCAAGCAAGTGGCTGAGTTTAGCCTAGTTACTAAGTAAAATAGCACGTAAATGGACAATCATTTTCTGTGTTGCGCAGCAGCCATCTTACAATGACGTTTGCATAAAATTATAAGAACATTACATCATCCTGCACATGTTACAATTATAAGAGCACCTTAATATACTGTAAGAATGGGGATCCTACATCTATGCTTAAGTGCCTGCTGATCTATTGTGATACTCCCACAAATAGCTGTTGCTACACAGTGTGAGCATGACTATTACAAGATCTTGTTGAGACAGCTAAATCAAGACCGATTCAATATTATTCGTCACATGCAAGAAGGCTATGACAGGTTTGCTGCAACAAAAGGCTTTAAGACTCAGCTTGTTGAACACGTGTGAATGGGATACTGATAGTCCCAGAAATGCCCCAGAATTGATCTTAGAGCATCTAGATTTCAAAAATTTCCAGGGGGGGGGCATGCCCCCAGACCCCCCTAGAAGGTTGGGCACACTATGTTGTGGCTGGACCAGTTTCTAGCCTCGTGCTACAGCCCTACTTCATTCAGGGGCAGAGAGTAAAGTTCACAGTATAAGAGTGGTAGTTTGGCTTCAAAGCCTACCATTCCTACCTAAATGCAGAATAGTGAGATTGGGGGTCCAAATATTTTGAAATTTCGAGAAAAAAAGGAAAAAGGAGACCACTTCAAAGGGAGGTTCTCAGGTCCCATCATAGCCTGTCAGAGTATCAACCAAACAAAACATGTGCTATAAGAGCCAGCTTTGACTTTCGACAAGGAAATTGTATGAATTACATCTACATTTTAAAACCAAATACACAAGTCCATGAAAGTGGTGTACTCCTAGTACTCCTACTCCTAGTGAAGAACATGAAATTGGACTACAAAGGTTTTCTTTATTGCTGAAAGTGCTTGAACGAATCAGTACAATTCACACAGTGCATCAATTGTGACAGTCCATCTTTCTGTTACAGTGCTACAGGAAACAATTGGGACTGTCCAAATAGTAAGGAGTGTTATGTAGTTAGTCTGGTGTGCCCAGACCCACTTCCAGCCATTTATATAATTATGCCAACAACGTCACACTGAAGGAAAGAAGGCTGAAAGTGGTCTGGCTTGAGACTAGTACGTAGTGGAATGTCTATATGTGGTGTCTTCGCAATGTAGCAATGACTCCAACGACTTCCCTGAATAATAAGTATACAGTCCGAGTCGAGTGCCACACTTGTAGTCACTATATCTTCAAGTGACCAGCTGTAGTCACTACATTTTCAGCCGTGCACTTCACACACTGTACATACATACACACGAACACACAGGGTAGAGGGCTGAGTGGGGAGGTACAGGGAACCTTGCTCAGCTGCTCAGAAGGAATCCACTACTCAAGTCACTTACAACATGATCTGGCCATTTACCGCTGCCTTCACGCCTACCTACTCACCAGGAGCACGTACTCACCTAGTGATCTTGTAAGAATCATTGCTGTACACGTATGTGTATATATCACCAAGTTGTATTGCATGTATATATGTGTACATGTGACTGAGACTGATGTCACATGGGCATATGTGTATGAATGTGAAGGATACTAGGAATGCACTAATAAATATGGAGATACGCATATTATTACGGGCTAATGTGTGGGACTATTGATCAGTGCCACAGGAACATCTCACAATCTAATTTGATGCAGTAGTCACAGTTACAGTATCATGGTGTACTTGACCATGCTCTGGTATGGTCTTTCCTCTATAGCACAATACCATAGACACTAGTTTCAAACTGTG